>PVKS010047946.1:0-12607 GCA_004027875.1 Aplodontia rufa | reverse complement strand
TCCCGTCCCCTGAACCCTTACCTTTCTTCTGGGTCCCGTATTGTTCCTTAAAAAAAAAACCCAAATACAGTGACATACTTCTTATACCTATGAAGAACATTTTTATCTATATGGCTATAGTATATACAGTGACATTTATAACTGCTTGGAATGTACCTTGCTTCATCTCAGTTCCAACATTTCCCCTTCTCTTCCCTTCCTATCATCCCTTGCTATTCTGCTGAAGGGGTTCTTAAAGGAGATAATACAATAGAGAATAACAATAATAATAAACCCCACTCAGCTTCATTTCAGTGCTTACACTGTCCCCAAGTGCCATACTATAAACATTTTCTCCTTAAAATTACTTATTATCTCCATTCACAGATTAGGAAACCAAGGTTTAGAGCAAATGAATGACTCACCCATCGCCTCATGAGCTCCTAAGGAGTTATTGTGGGCCCTTCACTTGATCATTGAAAGCCACTCCGCCATGTGGTGACGGCTCTCACTGGAAGCTCATTATGTGAGCACAGATCTGTCTCCTTCTACCGTTTCATCAGAGACACTAGTTCTGGTCCCTGGAGCCACAGGACACAGATGAGGTATGAGTCACAGTTGAATTCACTCAATTTGTAGACGAGAAATTGGAGTGCTACTTTGAGCTTCATTAGTGAGACCAGCCCCTTGAAGATGGTTAAGCATCTTCTTTTCCTCTAGACTAGTGCCCCAGGAGTACTGGAGCTTGCTTCCCCAGGAGCTTGCAGACATGGTCTTGCTTTGGTTTAACTGCCCTCATGGTGTGCAGGTTTCTAAAATTGATCTAGATTGCTCTTTCTCACCGGTCACACATGAAGGAGGTTATAACACTTTAAACGGTTATCAGTGGACTAGTCAGGATCCAGAAGAGGGGAGCCATTCTGGCAAGGGGGCTAAACGCCAACTGAACAGATGGGGAGAAAAGGTAGGTCAGACAAGGGTGGAGAAGATAAAGGGATGGGCACCCACACATTTGACCATCTATCAGTATAAATGAGGGGAATGACTCATTCTTCCTTGTATCATTGGTTAAAGACAGTACTTGGGGGTAAAACTTTCCAGGAAATAGGATGTTTGGAACTCTGGCTAGCTGTGTGACCTTTAGTAAGTCATTTCACCTATTTGTGCTTCGGGATATGAATGTTACACGGTTCTTGGGAAGATTTTATAAAGAACCTAGCTCAAGGCTCATCACATCATAAGCAGATGTTCACTAATGGTTACTAAGGTTGGATTTGGAGGAAGTGTCCTGTTTAACCCAGAAAGAAATGTATAACACAGAATTGCTAGCTTACTTACAACTCATAAGCACCTCATCAGCAGATATGTCTGAGCAGAGGTATCCCCAAGATCTGTCGGGGATGCTCCAAAAGGGGTTCCTCCAAGATCCATGGGAGTAGGAGCTGGGAGATTCATGCAGTTTCCTTACACCTGAAAGTGTTATGATCTTATCTGAGTCTTCCCCAAGTTACCCAGTGCTATGGTTTAGGTGTGGTCTGAGGGTACCCCAAGGCACTGTTGGGAGGCGGTGGAACTGTTGGGAATGTATCTCATTATAGTGATGGAAAATTGACTAATATAGCTGGTGTCAGAGTGGGGAATAGAACACACCCTCCCTAACCCCGAGTTCAGGGCTCTCTCCATGATACCGTACATTTTCAGAAATTAAAATTTCTAAACACTATTTAGAAACTGTCCTAAATGTGATTATTTATTAATGACTACAAGTTCCTCTTTCTCAAAAACCACACTTTGAAAGGGAAACACACACACACACACAACTTGGTAAAGCAAAAATTTTATATCTTAGTGGATTTCACTGAGTACACAGAACCCCCAAGAATGAAGTTTTTCTGTATGCAAAGCAACGAACGTGAGTGAGAAAAATGAAACACACCTGCAATCCCAGCAGCTCCAGAGGCTGAGGCAGGAACATCAGAAGTTCTAAGCCAGCCTCCACAACTTAGCAAGACCCTACCTGAAAGTGAAAAATAAGGGGGTGGGCCTGGGGATGCGGCTTAGTGGTTAAGCACCCCTGGGTTCAATCCCTGGTACCAAAAAAAAAAAAAAAAAAAAAAAAAAAAAAAAGAAAGAAAAAAAAAAAGAAAAAGAAAAAGAGAAATGGAACACAGCAGAAAGCTTTATTTGCTTGTTCCTAGACATTAGGACATGCCAGAATGCAAGAAGGCATGTCTTGTCTGAAGACTGTAGCTCTGAGAAATTGCTTCCCTCCCTTCTTATCAGAGGAGGATCTGATACTCCCAGAGTTCCATGTAGCTCAGAATGAGTCTCATTTAAAGAGGCTCACAGTTTCAAAGACCACAGATTGTCACTGAGTCACCCAAAGAAGGCTCTGCAAGTTAGAGAGAATTGCAAACGATGCCCACATGTGCTTGGCTGGAGGCTCTGTTGGAGCTACAGGAATAAGCGCTAGGTTAGCTTACTTCGTGAGCAGGGACTCCGTTAAGCACCTCGGAACAGTGTTCTATTCCACACATTCTTGTGTTCTATATACTTATGAAGACTTCCATTCTATTGTATTGACTTAGGACAAGGAAAACAACATTTTCCAATTGCCTACTTATATGAGGAACTGAATTTAAAGAGTTCTAATGCTTGATCTCCCAGAGAGCAAGGGAGTGACAACATACCAAAATCTACAATTGAAGAATCTTTAAATGAAACAAAAATTGTGTAAGAGATATCATATGAATTTGATTCCTGTTTTGATGACAATAATAATAAAGCCATGGAAATTTTTAAAGATGTAGAACTGAAAGGGAAATCAGCGATCATTTACTACAGACGGCTAATTTTGTAGATGAGGAAACTCTGTTTCAAAAACACACACACTGTCCCCAAGGTTACAGTTCTAGTGGGCGGCAGAACAGAAACCAGAGTTTTCTGACTTCTAGGCTATAGCAGCTTCACCCAAGTGACACCAAATGACAAGGACACTATTTTCTGCACCAATTCTAGGGGACATGCAGACTACTAATAAGAGGTCTATGTTCTATTTTCAATGTCTGGGTGACCCGGGACAAGAAAATGAGGTAGTGTGACTTCACTGAAGAAATGATACCCTGTTAGATACAGAGGGAGTTCCTTGAGATGAGAAGTAGATACTTTGGGTAAAAGCGCAAATTAAAAAAAAAAAAAAAAAAAGAATGCTCTAGAATGATGGACAAAGGATGTGGCTCTGTCTTTTGGTACTTTAAAAGGACTACCAGATCCCCAAACACGGACATAGGACTCAGATATCCAACAAGTAATCAACAAGAACAAAATTTAAGAACAACGTAGGAACATCATAAAAATACTGTGAAATCCAAGTATTAGTCCCTTGACGAGACTGAGTTTTAAAGAAGATAAATTTGCATCTCCCTGGCTTAAGGTAGGTTGTGTAAATGGGTAGGGTAGCAATGCATTCGATGTCTTTTTCCCCTATGGGTTGTTGGTTTAAAAAACAATCCAATTATTGAGGATATTAATGCTTTCCCATACTTAAATCACTAGACAATGTGCTTCTCAGGGTCAGGGACTGTATTATTCAATTCTTTATCCTTCCTACTTATCTTCCAAAGCATTTATTGAGTGGCAAGTATATAACCACTCTACCTCCAACGGCTGGCAGATTTCAGCATGTGGAAAGGACTCAATTTTAATCAAATAAATGAATGAATAAATTGCAAAAGCCAAACACATTCTCCATGGCATCGAAATCTTAGCATATTTGACCCTTTCATTAAAACCATTTGAGGGCTGGAGTGGTGGCTCAGTGGTTACAGCACTTGCCTGGCAAGCCCAAGTACTCTGGTTCAAACCCCAGCACCATGTACACAATGAAGTGTCCCAGCAACAAAAGCAATGTGAAGAACTAAATAAAATTGATTTTTTTTTCTCTCTCTCACTGTCCCTTTCTCTCTCTCTCTTTTTTTTTTGAAAAAATTCTGCCACAAAAAATCTGAGCAAAGCCTCTGACATGCTCATGGATCTGTGCACGAACCTGTGATGTTATCAGTTTAACATATCTGTGATCTGTCAGTGTGAACAATCTTGATGAAGAAATACTATATAGAGTTTCAACCGTAGATTCCCAGACACAGAAGGCATGTTTATGACAGGCAAATATTCTATGACAAAATGGCATGAGGTCCTAGAGTCCATTCCCCTGGCTCCAAGCAAAACTGCATCTAATCTGCGGTAAAGAACAATATTTTCCTAAATCAGAAAGATTTCCATTGAATGAAACAGAGTCTGACAGGCAAAGTTTTATGTGACTAAATGGAAGGTCAGACTTTGATTTCTTGAAGTAAGTATGGTTTTCATCCCAACTATAGGAAATTTCACTGGCGTTCCATTACCAACTTAATTAAATCATTTGTTAGATGACATAAAATTGCTGGTAATTACATTACAAAGAGTAATTGTATGAACTTTTCTTGTACGAATGCAAGTAAATTTGAGCCTTATTCAATATTCCGTTAAGGAAATTTTAAATTAAATATACTATTTTATTTTTAAAAAAAAGCAGAATATATATTCAGAGAAAAGTAGAGAGTAGAAAATCATGATATTCACTGGTATATCAGGATCACATAATACAGATCAAGTGCTGCTACTTGATACAACAAAATTTCCTGACTTAAATGATGCCAGTAACATCACCACAATAAAAAAAAGGGGCCTGCACAGACCTAACTCATGATATAAGCTCCCCTGCCAATCTGTTTTTTAAAAATAAAGTTTTAGTACTCTGAAGTAATTGGTGGCCATGAGCTGCCAGATGTAAGACGTTTTATCTGAAACCTCCTGTAAACTAACTCCAACCATTTGTTTAAGAATACCTTCTTGACACCAAGAAAGAGTTTGGGTCCTGATTTTGCATTTGTCCTATGAACTAAGTGGCTGATCTAAAAAATGGAAACATACGTAGGCACAATGAAGGAAAAAGCTCTGGGAATTAGGAAAAAGAATTTTCTTACTCCTTTTTAATCATGTGTGTGGTTTTTCCTTTTCCTAGACAATAAGTATACTAAATTTTGGTGATGTACAAAACTGAATGCTTTTGGTATTACTTCCCCAAACAAAAACTTAATTTAGTATACTTAATTACTTTACAATTGGGTGACATTTCTAAAGAACGAAAACAAAGGCTCTCAGGAAAACTCATTATTGAAGAATTATTGTTATCATTATCATCACCATGATTATAAATAATAAATATGGCTTGGAAGAACTCACCTTTATATATCATAAAGAAAGAAATACTTGATTTGTAGCTGATGGGACCATAATGAAAACTATGATTTGAGACAGTTAAGACCAGAAATAAATTTGAATTTTTTTGCTCTAATTTCACCTACCACACCTCTGTGCTTTTCTAAGATGCTTATATAATGCATAGGTGCAGACTTTGTTTCAAGGTCATGTAAAAGCAGATGCCCTCACTTAAGAGTGAGGGAAGAGGAAATGCATTCCTCATAGAAGACTAAATACAACCTAACTTGGATTGTCAGGCATATTTATACAAACTGTTTGCTTTCAGGTCAATTCTAGAATAGAAAGAACAGCTTTCTCCAAAGGTGCACATTTTGAGGATTATAAAACTTTAAAAACAACCTGTTTCAATATTCCGGAATCTCATTCTTTTTAATGCAAACAAAAGATCACCAAGAAAATAATTTTACAATTTTTTCAATCTGCCTCTGAAATTTGCCACCAGGAAAAGGAAAAACAAAACAAAACAAAAAAATGCTTGAGAAGAAAATTATTATTCCGTTTTTTAAACTAGTTTTTTTTTTTAAAGTTTGGAGAATATGAATTCAGCATGTTGTGGAACTATGTTATACATTTTACTAACAGATGCTAGCAATCCTTATACTTAATGATTGAAAAATAAAATATGAAATGAAAAATATTTATGAGAAATATTGTATATTGCTGTAATTGGCTGTGGCTGATACACAGCTGAATAAAACCATGAAATTGAAAGAATAGTCAATCACACTGGGGAAGTGGATATTTTAAAAGTGAATGAATATTTAAATTTGAACAAAATTAAAGTGTCCAGAAAACAAATAAAAGTAACAATTGTTCAGAAAAAAGTGCTGGTGAGGACAGCCTGGAGATTTTACAAAGAATTTACATTTACAAAGTACTTAAGTTGACTTCCACAACTTAAAAAGTCTGACATGAAGCTGGAGCAAAAATTAAAAGATATTTGTCTTTTCAGTTTTTAATACACTTCCTTTGGTTTCTTCCTTTTTATATTTTAATAATTTATTCTATTTTCTACCTTTGCTCACACAAAGGAAATGTCCATCAAATCAATCACCAAAAAGCAGGTATTCTTAAATACAATTCATTCAGACTGAGTCTCAAGAATAATTATTGACATTTTTATTAATTAGAACTCCTTTTTCAGAAGAAACAAACAGTCTCTTGGGTCAGGCTAGCAATCATTAAACGAAAAAGAAATAAATAATAAGTTAAAAATAGGAAGAATGTGTTCAAACGAAGGAAGAAAGTGCTGCTCATAACCAAACTCATCTTAAAAAAAGAAACATTTCCACACTTCATATCTGATTCAAACAGAAAAAAAAACTTCTCCCCTACTTTTGAAACAAGTAATTCCACCTCAAATCCACATTTTCAAAGAAGCCCCTACTTTTCTGCATCTGGTTCCTCCAACAGTCCCTTTGCCTCAATAAGATTTTTAAAAAGTCAGTTCATGGTATTTTTTCTCCCAAATATCCCCACTGAAGCTCCTTGCAGATTTCAGCATAAATTCAGAATTGTTACCATGGGTTTAGAAAACAATGACACACCTCAGCTATCACCCCCCTAGACTGAAAGATTCAAAAGACTTTGCCCGAATTCAGGGGAAATGAAGATGCGTGGGCTCACTCCTGCAGCTGTCAGCCCTTGCAGTCTATCTGGAAGGTTCTCCATGTGGACGGATGCCACGTGGGTATCCAGCGAGTGGGAAGGGAGTCGCCCTGCACTTTTGCCCATCTATTTGTAAAACTCTTCTGACCAGGGTCTTTCTGCAAGAACTAGTTCTGAATTCAGCAAAATTCGTGCAATATTGTTCGAACACACCCACGCAAGCTCTTACATGTCATTATCATGGAGTTAACCAATCCAGCTGATATTTAAATATGAAGGGGGTGGGGACAGGAAGGAATACATCGCGCGTGAAAAACTCCGGGTGTAAGAATATACACAGAAATAACTCCCAAGGAACAGAAAAACACATGCATGTGTCCCTCCGTGGAGAGCGAACAGAGAGAGCCAAGCGGCGCGCGTCGCGACCAGCAATCGCGACATTCAGCCTCAATATCAAGCGGAACTGGACCGTAACCCAAAGAAATCAGCTTTTTCCGGAGCCAAGAGCTGCTCCCGATTTCAAAGTTAAGGGGGAAAAAAATAATAATCAAGTGCCAGGGGTAGAAGATGGCGGGGGCCGGGAGGGGAGGCTGCACCGCAGCGGCGCAGCGCTGGCCCCCGGCGGGCAAGCGAGCAGAACCCCCAGCTCCCCGCGAGTTGGCGGGGGCCGGCGACGCAGCCCGCGGCCGCAGCGCCCACCGCGAGGGTGCCGGCCCCTCCCCCGCCGCTTCCTCTCGCTCTTCCAGCCCCTTCCCCCACGTGTGGGTGACGTCAAAATTCCGCGAAAAAGCCGCGTGGTGGCTCCCCGAGCAGAGGCGCGATTCCGCCGCCCAGCGGTCCCCTCCCAGGGACGCCTGGGGGAGGGAGAAGAACCGAGACCGTTGGTTCCTTTTCCTCTCGGGTGGCAGGGCCCCCCCCCCGACGCCGTGCGCCAGACGCCCCCCGCCCCAAATCATATTGGAAAATTCACTTTTATAAAGCAATTGCATTTCCAGTGCTATTTTCGGCCACGTGAGGCGTGTCCTATAGCTGAATCAGACAGGAAGAGGGGGGAAGTAAGCGTCTTTTTTTTTTTTCCAACTTTCCAAGGGAGGGGTGCTAGGTGGGTGAACAGACGGCAGGCGCTCGCCTTCTTCACCCACGCCTCTCGCATCT
Organism: Aplodontia rufa; assembly: GCA_004027875.1. Taxonomy (NCBI): domain Eukaryota; kingdom Metazoa; phylum Chordata; class Mammalia; order Rodentia; family Aplodontiidae; genus Aplodontia; species Aplodontia rufa. The sequence continues at coordinate 4,543 of PVKS010047946.1, read as the reverse complement.
GCTGTCTTGGGAATCCAGCCCCAGTTCAGGCTGAGATACACCGAAGGGCAGTTGGAATAGACAGGCCGGGCGGGTCCGCGGTGCCCCAGTGCCGCGGTGGCGGCGGCTAGGAGAGGGTCCCGCAGGCTTGTTCACACCTGGAATCGCCACGCCTAGGTGTGGGGGAGCCTCCAATCCTGCGACCCCACCCACCCACCTTCCCTCCCAGGGCTTCACACTTCCCGACTTTTCCCTCTAATTTCTCACATTTTTCTGCTTTGCTCCCCCCACCCCTCCTTTCCGTACCTTTTCTCCCTTAGGCATCTACTTTTAAATAATCGTCGGGTTTTCGCTTTGGATGGGCTGACCATCCGTTCCAACATGGAGAAACTTAAAACACAGCCCTATTCTTTAAGAGATCTGGGAAGGAGGTTGGTGGCCCCCATTCTTGACCCTGAATTCGGTCCTCCGCCCCCCGACCTGAGCGCCCCTGCGCCTAGGGGCCGGGCTCGAACCCGCGTGGCTCTCCAGCTTTAAGCCGACCGCAGTGTCACCTGGCTGGCCGGCATCCGCCAGGTGAGCTTAGGAGAATGTGTGCTTAGCTTTACAGGTTCCTGCAGAAATGTGCCTATAAACACCGAACACCCGGCTGCACCCTACACCTACAGGGTTTTGTACACTCTCCAACCGAAACTGCAAAATGCAAGGAGTTGCGGGGGGAGCCATCCCAGGAGGGAATAAAAGTCCAATAAAACTTGAGTTCACTCAAGTTTATCACCGATCCTAGAAAGGACAGGATCTTTTTTCCCCCTTGAGGTGGAAAAGGAGGCAAGGAAGAACGTCTCCCCCCCACCCCAAAGGGACCAGTGCACCGACGCTTGAGCTTTTTTTTGTACACCTAAGTCTATATTCAAGAAAATGCGCACATTTGCCCGGAGGGCAACGTACCTTTTCCCGCATGTTATTTGGAGTGCTTTTTTTAAACAAGAAATTAAGGTTTTAATACATGGTCTGAGTGGCGACCAAAAGGGAAAACTCAGTTTCCAGTCCCAGCCTCCCGGAGGTATCCTGCCAACCTCTGCACCCTCTCACGCCCCACCCCACATGTTGGGAGACAGAAAAACGACCTGGGGACGGATTCGAGCGAGCGAGGTTCATGTTCGGGAACAGTCGGTAATAGGAAGGGGAAGTGAATGGGGGAACTTAAGAGAAGCGAGCCTGCCACGCGGGAAGCACCCGAACTTGCAGGTCTCTGTGAATGAAGAGGGCCGCAGGGAAGCTGGGGCAGCCGCCCGCGACCCTCTCCGCCCCTCCCCTACGCCAGCCACCTCTACCCCACCCCCATCGTCCCCCTCCCCGCTGGAATTTCTCTGTAAAGCAAGAAGGGGGTGGGGAGAAGGGGGAGAGGGAAGGGGCTAGAGGGCCCTTGGCTCAGTGGAGACGCGTCGGTGCGCCACCCAGGCTTTCTCCTCCGGGTGGGCGAGCCCCCGGACGACCACCCGCCTTTCCCCCGCCCCACCCCCCTGCTTCGAGAGACCCAGGGCTGGGGATGCTGTCCCCCTAGGGAGGTGGGGGTAAAGACCCTGCTTGGTTAGTTTTCAAGTGATGTGAATAGATTGGAAATCCTCGTGGGGTGGGCTTCTGTCCTTGCCTGTCGGGTTCTGTTTATACTTTTAAAACACCTCTTTCACCCCCTGCTCCCCCCCCCCACACGCAGCTCTCTTGGATCCGCTCTAAGGTGGCCGAGGGAAAGTTTGAGTAATTCTGTATCAAGTCTTAAAATGTAATTTAATGTTAAATCGGGAAGTCCAACTTGACTAAAATCAATAGGTGATGAGAATTACTCGGCCCGAGTGTCATCCGCTGCGCTGGGCTGTTTCCTTTTGAGTTTGCAGCTAGGGTTTTTCAATGAGGTGGTTTTTTTTTTTTTTTTCTTCTTCTTCTTCCCTAAAGCTAATGGCTTCCACAGCAATTAGACATTTTCCTCGCCCGCCCCCTTCCCTCCCCTTTCTTTACATATAGTAGATTGGATACTAATTCCCGCAGCCATTGATAAGGTCCCAGGCGCCCCAGCCTCTCCCCGGCCGTCGCCCGCCCCAGTCCCCGCTCTCCCTCCGCCCTCCTCCCTTGGCTTCCTTTTGATGTAGCGGGGAACGCGTCCTACTAAAAAAAAAAAAAAAAAAAAAAAAAAAAAAAGTAATCTGCCCGGTAACAATCAGCGCGCAGTAGCAGGAGCCCCAGAGCTATTGGCTATGCAAATAGAGGGAGGGGAGACGGCGCCCCAAACTCTTACTCACCCTTTTAAAGCAATATCCCCCCTCCCACCCACCTCTTCCGCCCCACCCTCATTTAAAGGGGCTGGCTCCCGGGCCTGAGTTAATCGCTAGCACCTCTGGTTTATTCACTCCCTGCCTTCTCCGTTCCAGCCCCCGCTCCGCCTTTCAGGGAACCTAGTGGAACGGCTCACCCAGCCCCGCTTCCCCTGCCCCGTTCGCCGTGCCCCTACTTGGGCCCCCTTTCTCGGCGAAGGAGGTACTCGGTCAACCTCAGTGTTCGGGAGAGCCCAGTCTCACGCCATGCTTACTGCACGTGCCAGCTGGGGAGCTGGTTCTCACCCCTTCCTCCCCAGGAGGAATACTCTGAAAGGCCGGGTGAGGGGTGGCGGGAGAAAGGAGAGGAGGAAGCGCCACCAGGTCCCCAGTAAAAACAGCCTTGACCCCGGGATGCGTTAGAGCACATGTCAGGGCCGACTGCGCTGACAGCTTTTCCACCGCAATCTAAAGCACGGGCTGGCAAGTGAGGCGCGAACCTGGAGGGGTTGGCGAGGACGCGGGGCAAAGACGGATGGGGGAAGCTTGGGGCCTCAGGGAAAAGGAAGGGGTGGCGTTGTTTGCGCAGGGGGCGAGAGGGGAGCCAAACCTAATCCCTCCCTCTCCCCTCGCCCCTGTCTTCCCCTCCCCCTCCCTGGCTATTTCCTAGAAAGCTGTATCAGTGTGGCCACGCTTGGCTCAGACACCTCGGGCGGCTTGTCAGCAGATGCAGGGGCGAGGAAGCGGGTTTTTCCTGCGTGGCCGCTAGCCGCGGAAGAACCGCTGGGAGCCCTGCCCCCGGCCTGCGGCAGCGCTGGGCGCCTCGCTGCGCAGCCCAAGGACGCCGGTAGCGCCCCCAAGAGCAACGAGGTTCATATTCTATCAAGCCAGAGAAGCAGTCCCCCTCTTAATGCCCATTCCTTCCTCTTCTTCCTCTCCATACACATTCTTAGGGGCAGTAGGATGTTGTTCTGGTCCCTTTAATCAGGTTTGTGAAACAGCTTCGAAGTTTGAACATAAACTTCAGGGACATAACCTTTATCTCTGGGTATGAGAGGTGGTTATTTTCTAAAATCACCCCTCCCACACACACACACATCACCACCACCACCACCACCTTCTGTTTCACTGAAGGGACCTATTTCTAAATTGTCTGAATTGACCCCACCTTCAAGAAATTAACCCTGCATTCCTGGATCTTGAATACTTGGGCCAGAATATTAGGATCAATTTTGAAGCCAAAGTTGGAGGGTCGCATTTTGCCATTGGTACACCTAAAGAAAGTGTGAAATTAGAGTGAATAAATAGGAATCAGTGAGTTTTTTGTGGGTTCCCCTATCCGGGGCCCCTGGCATGCGGGGCTGGATAGAAGGAGAGGGCCTGGGAGAGCTAGGCAGAGGGTGGGAGGGGTGCGGGGGACCGCGTTTGAAGTTAGGTCGGGCCAGCTGCTGTTCTCCTTAATAACAAGAGGGGAAAGGAGGGAGGGAGGAGGGGGAGGGACGGGAGGGCAGGGAAGGGGAGGAGGAACCGGAGAGGGGAGCGAGGCAGAGGGAGGAGACCTAACTGCCCAGCCAGCTTGCGTCACTGCCTCAGAGCAGAGAAGAGCGAGCTGGGGAGAGCAAGACGAGTTTGAAGGGGAGGACTGGTGCGAGTTAGGCAGCCCCCGAGGCTCTCTGCTCGCCCACCGTCCATCCCTTCCTCTCTTCACCTCCAGCTTCTCTCTCTGCCCTCATCTTTGCCCCGAAACCCCCCTATTTTACCAAAGGAAGGAGGTAAGGGGAATCCACTCCATTCCCCTCCCCCTCCGAAAAAAATAAAATAAAACTTTTCCAGTTGGAGAAATCAGGAGAACGAGTCCCCCGGCTGGCCATGGAGTTGCTGTGCTGCGAGGTGGACCCTGTCCGCAGGGCCGTGCCGGACCGCAGTCTGTTGGACGACCGCGTCCTGCAGAATCTGCTCACCATCGAGGAGCGCTACCTTCCTCAGTGCTCTTACTTCAAGTGCGTGCAGAAAGACATCCAGCCATACATGCGCAGGATGGTGGCTACCTGGATGCTGGAGGTAGGTGTGCAGGCGATGCTCCCTAGGAGCCACGAACCCACGCGGATTCTCGGCCCCCCACGTAGGGACCCTAAACTGGGAGAGAGCAACCCCCTCGCGGGCCTCCGGGCTACAGTGCGCGAGGTTACCCCGCGCCCCTTTGAGAGACGCGTGGCTGCAATTTTGTTCCTTGCTAGATTAACTGAGGGAGGGGG
>PVKS010047944.1:0-12615 GCA_004027875.1 Aplodontia rufa | reverse complement strand
TAAAATAATAATTAGGCCTGACGATGTTGCTCAGTGGTAGAGTACTTGCCTTGAATGTATTAGGTTCTGGGTTTGATCCCTAGCACTGTGGGAAAAAAATGATAGTTTTTTTTTTTTTTAAAGAGAGAGGGACAGTGAGAGAGAGAGAAAGAGAGAATCAACTTTATTTAGTTTTTCATGTGGCTTTTGTTGCTCTGAGACTTTGTTGTGTACATGGTGCTGGGGTTTGAACACACATACTCGCATGTGCCAGGCAAGTGCCCTAACCGCTCCAGCCAATGATATATAATATTTTTAGATGACCACAGTCAAAGCTATTATCAAATTGTGGTCATCTTTTTAAATTGCTTTTTAAAATAATTTTATTGGTGCATTATAGTTGTGCATGTAGAAGGAATTTGTTGTTACACATTTATACATGCACATGCTACAACAATATATTTTGGTCCAATTCCCTCTCCAGCACTCACCCCAACACACACTCCCCTTATTGTTCTTCCTGGTTTCTTTCTTCTACTGATCTTCCTTTGATCATATTGTTTTTGGCTTTTCTGATTTTTCATGATTTCAGGGGAACTATTTAGTATCTCAGTGGTGCAAAGTATATATACAATATTTGTATCTCCCTTATTCCTTCCCCATTTTTTAAACCTAAGTTTTAAAAACTGTTATTAGTATTCAATTTAGTTTTTTATTGATAGTGTTTAATTTATTGGATCAATAGAGACTTTTTTCCCTAAATGTAATTTAAGTTTTGACCTCTGTTAAGGTCAGCCCTCTCCTAAAGTTGATTCCAAACTATCCTAAATTTGTTTCTTTCAGTAAGGACCTAGTTGGGTTGTAGATGGAAGAAAACTTTGTAAATCATTGCGTGTGGCTATGGTGAGCTGGGTGATTAGGGGTCATTTGTTATTTAAACCTTTCATTTAAGTAAGATTCCATTTTTAGGAAAGTCTTATTTATTTTTTAAAAGTTTACTTAGAGCTGAAATGAATCTTTCTTCAAACCTAGCATAAACTAAGATTCAACGCCTTTTATGCTTAAAATAATTATTCCTAAACAGATATGAATACTATCTCCTTACATCTTCTTTTACACGATCAGTACTTATTGAGTTTCTACCAGATAAGTAGCCTTACTCGCCAACCATTGAGAGTTGTAAAGGATGTCTTGTGAAAACTTTATAAGTTACCATATTTTCAAAAAATGCAATGTGCATTCCTGCCATAAAATACCGAAAAAAGGTGATTCTTTTAGTCACAGATTGAGTCATTAAAATATTAATTGGAAAGACAAAAAAAGTAGAAATATGAATTGGAAGGCTCTTCATTGACTCTGTCACAATCTACCTCTTTTGTATTTAGGTATCCAATTCCTTCCTGCAAAATGGTACCCTTGCCACTAGCCTGTCCCTTAGCACTATTCTATCTACACTGTCTTATGTACTTACCCTCCTCATCAGGTATGTGTCTCAACTTGACACCCTCAGCCCAGGGTTCTCCTCACCACTCACCATTCCTTATCCTGAAGTATATTTACTATTAATTTCTCAGAGATTTCATCTCACAAACCAGTGTTGCACAACAGTGTCCACAGTGTTCAAGTGGCTGTATCTGCAGACTCACAGGTCTTTGGGGTTACTCTCTGTCCTAGGTATAGTCATTGAGTTTTAAGAGAAGCTTACTTTTTAAAAATCTATCTTGTTTTTCCTGAGTTTGAGGTGATGTCCAATCCCAGGCATGGAGTAAAATTGTTGATTAGGAACAGGATAGAAAAATTGGATAATAGGTTCTTTTTTTTTTAAGTAGAAGTTGAGCATCCCTTTTTTTGTTTTTAAGAGAGAAGGGCAGTGAGAGAGAGAGGCACAGAGAGAATCAATTTTTATTGAGTTTTTCACATGGCTTTCATTGCTCTGACTCTTAGTTGTGTACATGAGTGCTGGAGTTTGAACTTGTGTACTCATGCATGCTGGGCAAGTGCCTTAACCACTGAACCACCGCTCCAGCCCCTAATTTTTTCTTTTTTATTAAAGATTGAGGGACAGTGAGAGATGAGAGAGACAGAGAGAACAATTTTTTTAATTTAGTTTTTCATGTGGCTTTCGTTGCTCTGATACTTCGTTGTGTACGTGGTACTGGGGTTTGAACCTGCGTCTTTGCACATGCCAGGCAAGCACTGTAACTGCTGAGCCACTACTCCAGCCCTAATAGGTTCTTTTAAAGGATATTTTTACGACTTTATATAATGATTTTAAGACCATCAGAATGAAATTTATTTAAATGTTATTTCGAAATTTGGTATGCATTTATTTTGTATAATATACTACAGAGATAATATAGAATTGACTATATTAAATGGGTTAGAACAAAGTTGTATCTTGTAAAATCAGACTGTGATAAAACCTTCACTCTCAAATCCATTGCTTCTTTTGATATTAATTGAAATATTATTGTTATTTTAATATGCCAGATCTCATTTATGCCTTTAAAAATAGCATGAAAGATGAACAAAAGATACTGTACAAAAAGGTCAGAATAATCATACCGTTTTTATAGGACTCAAGATTCCGTTATGTTTAGGCTGACAGATATTAATTTCCTGAAGATATTATTCAACATCCTTGGGAGAGGTATTTTGTTTTGTCTGTTTAGCTGTTTCTTTACTGGTGGTAATGCTAGTTGCTTTTTCTAAATTATAGAAATAATAAATACATGTATAACTCCTTATGGAGAAAACAGAGTGGTGTTTATTTTTCCAAACATATCAGCATACATTAACGCTTTCTGTTTTATAAAAACAGAATCATACCATACCATTTTCAGTAAAAGAATTTGCTGTTTTCTCTTTAAATGTACATCTTTGTATATCTGTCTACCTCAGGAAATACAGATTATTTGATTGACAGTCCTCTTTGGATGAAGAACTCTTCATATTCCTTTATGAGAAGAGTTCTTTTAATTTTTTTTCTTTCTAGAATGTAAGAGTTACTGTTTTTGAGGGAATTAATTGATAAATTGGGTCTTTTAATGGTATTTTCAACATTTCTGGGGGAAGGATTTCCTTTTATATAAGATTTTTATTCTCAGATGAAGAAAATGATCACATTTGGCTATAAGGAACGCCACTCAGGATGCAATATATAATCTTTCCAGCATTCTCATTGATAGTGTGATCCCAGAGATGTTTTGTGATTGGGCATGGTTTTCCTTTGCAGAGCTTTTTTTTATGCTCACAAGGGCTAACACAGAGAATAGGGAATTGTTGTAAAAATCCTTGGGCCAAAAGGGAAATTGAATCTTATGAAAATCTAGAACAGACATTGCTGTAAGCACTGTTACTTCAAGGAAATTGAAACTGAAGAATTGTTCATAAGGCAGCTTTAGGAACTGCCTAAATCAAATATTGTAAAAATGTAGCTCAATTACTTGCCCTTTATTCGCCTTTTCTCTTTTAAACTTCGCGTTGGTTTCCTTACCTCTTGCTTCCTTCTTGTTATACCTTATTTCTAATTTTTACTTACTTATGGTCCCTTATTTCTATATCATGTCCTTTCTCTGTCTTTTCAGGTCTCTCTACCCACAGTCTGATTACTTCAACATTTTTGGAAATATTTTCTAATTTCTGTTTCTTATTTCTGGAACTATTTCCATGTTTCTACCTAGAATCAGATTCTCCCATATTGCTAAATTTTTGAAAATAAGATTGTAACCCATCTAATCCCTGTTTGGTGAGTTTTTTGTGCCATACCCTCACATAAGCTAGCAGCATATTGGAATGGCTTCCTATACTACATATGCCCATCCATGGAACAATCAACTGTGAACAAGGAACAAAGGACAGAATTACCTGGAATAAAAAGTGGGTATCTGAGCCTATCTCCTCAGCAGGAGTGAGGAGGCTAGGCTTCCTTAGAATGGTGTATGTGTCATGAACCATGATTTCCATATTTATCTAGTACAGCCATTAACCTAAAAGTATTGCTAATTGGAAAATCAAGGCTAATATAAAACAAATAATTGCATACATATTATATTTCTACAACAAATTTCATGTTACTGAAGTAGCATTTGATAGTAAGAATATTTTCAAAATGTGGAAAAACAAAAAGAGTCTTTAAAACATTCCCAATCCCCACCAACCAAAATTTTCTGTGCATCGTTCCTTAAGTGCTCAGAGTATAGTAAGAATCAAAAGTGTCAAAGTTCAGAAAACCATGAGTAGGTGAGAAGTGGGCAATAAACATGTGGAACAAAGAAGTTAAACTAGGCTATGAAGTATACTCAGAATTTCATCTATAGGAGGGCAGGCAAGGTATTCAGCAGGGTTGCAACATAAAAAGATGTATAAAAGAGGTCTGGGCTATAGATAAAATTTTGAAATATTTTGCCCATTAGGTTGGAAGAGATGTGTGCCTATGATTAGCTCTGATATATAGAAATAGTCACTTTCTCTTATTGCCTATTTATAGGAATATATATATATATATATATATATATATATATATAGGCAAAGTCATTTAAGTGGGTAGTTTCACAAGATATGTTAAAATTTAGAGCATGCTAACCCTTTAATGTAGCAATTTCATTTGTGGGAATTAAATATACAGATATAGTCATGTATGGATGCAAAAATGTACAGACTTTATGTAAATTGCAATTATTCTTTCCTTGAAAGTTTAGTGAGGTCTTCTAGGTATGGTATTTTTCTGTGGGAAGAGTTTTGAAGATTTTCTTTTCAGTTTCTTTAATAATTATATGGCTGGGTAAGATATGTTTTATTTTTCAGTGAATTTATCCAGTTTTATGCCACAAATCACTTCATATTATAATATAGTTAAGTTAAAATCCACAGATTTCAATTCAGATTCACATCTTAACAAACGACTTTTCTAGTTTTTAATCTTAAATGATCAAGGATTAAGTCAAACAGGTTTTCTCATTTCTTACTAACAGTATGTATTTTGTTTTCCAGCTATAACTTCAACAACTACTACTACCACTGTCACCACCAATACTACTACTACAATTACTAGTGGTTTTAACCTGAATCTAAGACCACTGACATCACCTGGGATTAATAACACTGACCTAGTCAGTGTTTCTTCTGTACCTCTTACTTCAACTGTTAAGTAAGCTTATTAATTTGAAAATTCCTTTTGAGTTTCATTTTATCATGTACAAGGCATAGTTTGCTTGTATAGCCTTAGAATTGTACTAGAAAGTTAGAAAAATGAGTTGAGGGACAGAGCAAAATTTCTATAGCTTAAAAAGTTGAACAACCAATGGCCTTCTGATTACTATTATATATTCATTACTACTACAATAATAGCTACTTTTATTGTGCAGTTATTCTATGTTTAGCAAGATGAAAATGCTTTAAAAACATATGATGGAATCCTTATAATAACCCTTTGAGATAGACACTATTTTTGTTCCCATTTTATAGATGAGAATACTGGAACACAGAGTTTGTAATCTGTTTATGGTCACATATTAGTTAACAGTTGAACCAGGATTAAAAATTCAGGCAAACTCTAGATCCTGTATTCCTACATACTTGATACAATATCTTGTATATCCTTGTTATAGTCAGCTTTTCCATTGCTGTGACTAAAATTCCTGACAAGAACAATTTTAGGAGGAAAAGTTTATTTGGGAGCTCACAGTTTCAGAGGTTTTAGTCCATAGAAGACTGGCTCCATACTTTGGGGCTTGAGATGAGACTGAGCATCATAGCAGAAAGCATGGCTCCAGGGAGCAGAGAGAGAGAAATTCCATGCCAGATACAAAATACCCCAAAGCACGCCCCTGCAATTATCCACCTCCTCTAGCCACACCCTACCAGCCTAAAGTCACCAGTTAAGTTCACTAATTGAATTAAGGTTCTCATAACTCTGTCATTTCACACCAGTCTTCCTGGATTGTTCGAACTTTTGGGGGACACATTTCATCCAAACCATAATAATCCTTTGTATTTTTCCTTCAATAATAACATCTTGTAATACTATTTTATAGTATCACAATCAGGATATTGATGTTGATGCAGTCAAGATATAAAATGGGTTCATCACTACAAGGATTCCTCCTGTTGCCCTTTTGTAGCCATACTTACTGCCTCTCTTCTTCCCCTAACCCTGGGCAACAATTAATCTGCTCTCCATTTCTATAATCATGACATTTCAAGAATATTACACAGATGGAATTTTATATATATGATCTTTGATGATTGGCTGTTTTCCGAGTTGTCATGTATATCAATAGTTTGCTCTTTTTTTATTTCTTAGTAGTGCTCCATGGCATTGTGATATAACATTTTTTGTTTAAAGTTTCATTTACCTGTTGATGACATCTAGGTTCTTTCAATTTTTTGTTTACTATGAGCATGAAACGTTCATGTGCTGATTTTTTGTGAACATGTCTGTGAGATGAATGTCTAGGAATGCTGATGCTGGATTGTATGAAAATTTTGTTCATTTTTTTTAACTGCTAACCTCTTTTCCAGAGTGGCTGTGTCATTCTACATGCTTACCAGCAATGTATGAGCAATATAAATTGTCCATATTCTCGCAGGTTTGAGTTATCAGTGTTTTTTATTTTAGCATTATTAATAAATGTGAAGTGAAACCTCATGTGGTTTGACTTAGCATTCCTCTGGTCACTAAAGATGTTGATTCTTTAAATATTTGTTTTCTGTTGTTATATCCTCTTTGATGAAGTATCTTCACATCTTTGTACATTTTCTACTTTGGTTATTTGGTTTGTTATTGTTCTGTTTTGAGAATTTGTTATATATTCTGGACCAGTCCTTTGGTAGATACGTAGTTTTAATATCAATTGTATGAAACCACTTTGTCTAGCTCTAAATCCTAAAGTTTTCTCCTTATTTCTTTTTAAAAATTAATCTTTTATCTTTACCCATTTTTAAACTTTCAACCTATCTGTACTTATCTTTTTAACTTTTATTAAGGATTTGTCAGACAATCATAAATATGTATAAAGTGACAATATGATATGCATTTGGACTTAAATCATAGTTTCCCCCACAATGCCCACTCCCCAGTCTCTTGATTCCTCTTGATTCTTCTATATTATACCACTATAAGAGATATACATGTCTGTCTATATATATGTGTGTGTGTGTGTATGTATGTATATGTATGAGTGTTATATATATACATATGATTATAAATTTTCCAGAATTAAATAATGGTATAAGTATTATTTGAGTTCTCAGGGGAGTAAATCATATGCTACATTGTGGATTGTGAGTTTCTTGTAGACAGCATATTGTTGGATTTTTTTAATCCATTGTGCCAGTCTGTCTTTTAATTTGTATATTTAGCACATTGACATTTAAAGTAATCATTGATAAGATGGGGTTTAAATCTGTTGTTCTTTGTTACCTTTAATTTTGTTCTTTTGTTTCTCTCTTTTAAACCTGGAGGACAATAATAAAAAGGTAATATTTGTACTTTAAAAGTTACAGAAAAAGAGGATGGTGCGAACAGGACTAAAAACATGTTCAGGAAGATAAAGGTTGAAAGTCTACAATTTGGGGGGGTTATTTGAATATTATTATGTTTCCATCTTGTTCTATTTATAGTGTTTTTAATATATTGCATTGTATAATTTTCTTACTGAATGTGTCTATGTATTACAGTATGCATGGGTTAACTTTTAACAATGTAGTCATACTGACATTTTACCACTTTGAATGAAGTATAGAAACCTTACTTCTATTTAGTTTCCTTTGTCTCAAGTATTTCTTCTGTGTACATAGAATATAACATAACATGGGTTATATATTTATTTCAACGATTAAATATCATGTAAGAAACTCATGTGAAGTAGAATAGTATATTTACTGTTCTTTTCACCCATTTTGATGTTGTTTCCTTTGTATGATGTTCCAAGTGGTCTGTTTTCATTTCCTTTGAGTTTAGCTAATTTTTGAGGGTTAGTTTGTGTTTTAGCCAGCTGTTCGCGGCTCTGACTAAAGGATCTGACAAGAATAATTTTAGGAGGAAAAGGTTTAGTTTTGGGCTCTTGGTTTCAGAGGTCTACATCCCGAGAAGCCTGGCTCCATTCCTCAAGGCTCAAGGAGATGGCAGGCATGGCTCCAGAGAGCTCAGAACATTACATTGGGAAGCAGAGCAGAGAGAGAAACTCTATGCCAGACACAAAAAATACACCACAAAGGCATGTCCCCAGTGACCCACCTCCTCCAGTCACACCCTACAGTTGACAGTAACTCACTGATTGGGTTAAGGCTTCCACTACTCAATCATTTCACCTCAGGCTTCCCCAAATTGTCACAACTGAGCTTCTAGGGGATACCTCACATTCAAACCATAACAGCCAGGAACAAATTTTTTAATTTTACTTTGTGTGCGAATATCTATTTTCTCTTCATTTCCAAAGGACATTTTTATCAGATACGGAAATCATTAAACACTTTTTTTTTCCTTTTGGTACTTGAAAAATGTGCTGCTTCCTTCTAGCCTCCATGGTTTTAGATGAAAAATCAGCTGTCATTCAGATTGTTGTTCCCTTCAAAGTAATGGTTTTTTTTCTTTCTAGTTGCTCTCCAAATTTTTTCCTTTCTCTTTAGTTTTCAGAAATGTAATTACTTTGTGTTTTAGCATGGATTTGTTTGAGTTTTGTTCAGGTTCTTGAATCTGCATTTGTATAATTTGCCAAATTTAGGAAATTTTTCAACTTTTTTTCTCCCTGAATACATTTTTAGTCCTCATCATCTTTTCTCTCTGGAACTTTTAATATATGAATATTACCTTTTTTATTATCGTCCTCCAGATTCTTGAGACTTTTTTTCATTTTTTCCTATCTGTGTTCTCTTTGTTCTTTCGTAAATTCGAATTACCTGTCCTAAAGCTCACTGATTGTATCCCAACTCTAGTATCAAACCCTTCAAGTGAGCTTGTTATTTCATTTGTTTTATTTTCCAGTTCTATATTTTCTTTTCTTGGTGGGGGTGTACTGGGGATTGAACCCAGAGGTGCTTACCACTGAGCCTCATCCCAAGCCTCCACTTTTTTTTGAGACAGGGTCTCTTACTAAGTTGTTTAGGGCCTTGCTAAATTGCTGAGGCTGTCTTTTAACTTGTGATCCTCCTGCTTCAACTTCCTGAGCCACTGAGTTTACAGGCGTGCCCACCACATGTGGCTATTTTGTTGTGTTGCTTTTTATAACTTGAATTTCTTTGCTATTTTTCATTTGTTTCAAGATAATTCAAAATTGCTTATTCAAAGCTTTTTTTTTTTCAGGGCCGAGGACCAAACTCGGGGCCTTGCGCTTGCTTAGCAAGCGCTTTGCCACTGAGCTAAATCCCCAACCCCTGTTCAAAGCTTTTTTATGGTTATTTTAACATTCTTAATAATTCCAACATCTTCTACCTCTTAATGTTGGCATCTGGGTTAATTGTCTTTTCTCTTTCAAGTTGTGATTTTCCTGGATATTTACGTAGCATAGGTTTATTGTGTCCTTGATATTTTGTGTATTATATGATGAGAGTTTGGGTCCTATTTATATCTACTTTTTTTCCTGTAGGTAGTCCCTTTGTTGAGATATAATGGAAAGGATGGATATGCTTTTATGTTTAGTTTCCCATTGGACCTTCTCCACACCATCCCAGCAAAAATGTAGCACTGCCACATACTGCCTCAATGCACATGGGTGGTGTGGAAATTCAGCACCTCCCTTAGCTCCACTGACTCATGCCCCATGAAAGTGGGGCACTGCATTGTAGCACTTCATTGCCTCTTAGTAGGGATGTAAAGTCTGGGCCCTGGGCCCCCAGATCAAGGGGAAGTAGACTGACTCATTTTGCTCAGCTGATGTGGAGGGAAGCAGAATTTCAGCTTTTTATTGCACCCCTCTGACACAAAGGGAGGGAGGAAGAAGGATGTCAATTACTTGGCCTCTTACCAGTTCATTCAACATCATTGATGCTGTATTAGCATGGAGGCTTGGCTCTCTACTAGACAAAGCAGACAGAAGGATCATGGAAGGGGTATATAATGCTGATTAGCCCTGCTTTGTCCTGCCTCCTTCAGTCATAGTTTTGCCAGTGGATGTGGAAGTGAAGCTCCCCACTAAGCATTGCTGGCCTCAGGGGTGGTAAAAATTGGAGGCCTTACTAGCCCCAAGTCCCATTACCTTATTTAGTCTTCATAAGGCCAGGTAGATGTAAAGGTGAGGTTCCCTACTGGGTTGCACCGACACCAAAGCAAACGGTAAAGTCTAATGGTGACCAACCCAACTTCACTCTGCCTCATTAAATCTTCTTGTTGCTGGATGGGGATTTGGATTCAACTTGCCATTGGATCCCACCAACAGTAGCCTGGTGGTTAATTGGGACACTGTTTGCTTTTGCCAGACAGGGAATTGTCCGTTACCTTCCCACTGAGCCCTGCTGATACTGCCACAGCAGAGGAGTTAAAGTATGACCAGGTGTCTGTGCTCAGGGCATTAAAGATCAGCTGGATAATCAGCCTTTTTGTTACCTTTTGGCAGGATGATTGGAGTTCTTCATGGTTCACTTGGTGTGGGATACCCATTCTTTCACAAATACTATTCAGATAAGGAATGGGTGACTGACTAAGAGCTGGGAAGAAAGTCCTGTCTTCCTGGCCACACCCACCCAGAAAGGAGAGTTCATCTTGCTAAGCTAAACAGCTAATATTTGCACTACAATCTGATGTCTCTCTTGTGGGTAGAGATATCAGATTGTGATGCAGATATTAAGAGAGATATCAGATTGTAGTACAGATAGATATTAGCTGTTCTTACTGAAATTTAGTGTATTTCTTTTTTTTTAAAGAGAGAGGGACAGTGAGAGAGACAGAGAAAGAGAGAAACAACTTTGTTTTTCACATGGCCTTAGTCGC
Source organism: Aplodontia rufa (assembly GCA_004027875.1). NCBI lineage: Eukaryota > Metazoa > Chordata > Mammalia > Rodentia > Aplodontiidae > Aplodontia > Aplodontia rufa. Next base: position 1,709 of record PVKS010047944.1, on the reverse strand, counting down.
TCCAACACTTAGTTGCGTACGTGGTGCTGGGGTTTGAACCCGGGTCCTCGTGCTTGCCAGGCAAGCGCCGAAACTGCTGAGCCACCGCTCCAGCCCCAAGTGTATTTCTTAATAAATCTTTATTTGCTGTAATCCATTAGTATAATTTCCAGAGACTTTGAATGGTTGTTTTTAAATCATCCTTACTTGTTTTGGTTGTTTTGTTGGGGAACATGTATGAGAAACTCCTCACATGCTAATTACATCCTTAGACTTCTTGTGTTTTTAAAATATAGTCATACTTTTTTCTTGTGTTTTTAAAATATAATCATACTTTTAAAAGTATGATAATATGATCATTCTGCATTCCTTTATTTTTTTAGTTCAATAATAACTCCAGTGATGACGTATGGTCAGTTGGATGGTCTGATAAACAAGTGGAGCATTGAGCTAGAGGATCAAGAAAAGTATTTTCTTCATCAGACCACCCGGGTCAATACTTGGGACTATACATTGATTAAGAATGGTGAGGAGGTAAGAAGATATTCTCATTAATCTCTCTACTTTATACAAGAATTTTCAGATGAACACAAGAGAATAGACTTGTGTTAGTGGATAATTTTCTATTGCAATATTAGCGAGCAACTTAAAAATATTCCTTATGTAATAAGTGCCCTAAATTAGGAAATGTTTATTTGAGGGCATATGACTCTGAAGTTATTGAGTAAAATCAAATATTTATACTATTTTATTCTTATTTTTCTTCAAAGATTACTATTTTACATGGAAAAGTGGAAAAAGTGAAACTGGATCAGAAAAGGTAGAACCTTAGACTCCTTTGGTTGAAGAGCCAAAACTATCTCTTTGTTCAGATTTTCCCCTTATTATAGTTTTTGATATTTATTTTGTTACTCTGAATTTCTTTCATTGATTCTTCTATTGACTTGTTTTATTCAGGTTGCAACATGAATTAGATCTTATCCTGTCACAGCAGAGGGAACTAGAAGATCTGTTGACTCCTTTAGAGGGTACTGCGAAAAACCAAAGTGGGACTGTTTATCTGCAGCGTGCAGATGAGGAGTGTGAGAGAATGTAAGTAATTGAATAAAGATTGAGGAGTGGGGCAGAAGTTACTTACTATGAGAACATTCCAAAAAGCAGGGTAAAATTGAATCAGAAGGCAGAGATTATGAATAGAAAAGGAGATATTCTTACAGTTGATGTTTATCAAGGTTTTGACTGTTTTGTGTTTATTTTTTTTTGAATGCTTGAAAATGAATTTGTGGTGACAATTTTGTTTTATAGCATCCTGTACATTGTTATTAATCTCAAGCTTATGTGTGTCCATTGTAAAGTTTTTATATTTGTCAAGTTTGTTCTTAAATTAGAAATATAAATTTTATGTGTGTGGTGTCATGGTATTGTAAAATATTTATGGTCTCCTATTACATTGACTCATCTAAATCTAATGTTCATGCAATTGCTTTAGCGATATATTATTTGCTATTTTAAAGGCAATTTGTTAATCTAGAGTAAGCTACATGACTTTTAAAAATGGAATGATTTTTGCCAATGTCTCAGGCCAGATGTACTTTATTTGTGTACTGTTCAGACTTTACCTTCTGTCAATTCTTTGCCAGTGTTCCCAGAGTAACTTAATCTCTCTGGAACTGAGATTTGGTAATCATGGCTATTGTTTTTTATTTTTGAGATGAGGTCTTGCTACGTTG
>PVKS010047943.1:0-12615 GCA_004027875.1 Aplodontia rufa | reverse complement strand
AAGTGGGCTTCATTCCTAGAAAAGAGGGCTGATTCAACATTCAGAAATCAATAAATGTAATTCACCACTTAAACAGAATTAAAAATAAAAATCATATAATCATCTCAATCGATGCAGAAATGGCCTTTGATAAAATTCAACACCCTTTATGCTCAAAACCCTGGAGAGGACAGGGATCAAAGAAAGATATTTTAACTATGTAAAATCCATTTGTGACAGACCCATAGCAAACATTATGTCCAGTGGCGAAAGACTGAAAGCATTTCCCCTTAATACAGGAACAAGACAAGGCTGTCCACTTTCACTACTCTTATTCAATAAAGTCCTTGAAACTCTTGCCAGGGCTATTAGACAAGAGAAGGAAATCAAAGAATTTCGAATAGGAATAGAAGAAGTCAAATTATCTCTATTCGAGGATGACATGATCCTCTACCTAGAAGACCCCATGAGCTCAACTAGAAGACTTCTGGAGCTTATAAATAACTTCAGCAAAGTAGCTGGTTATAAGATTAACACCAATAAATCATTAGCTTTCCTATACTCCCACCATAAGGATACAAAAGAAGAAATTAGGAAATCTGTCCCTTTCACCATCTCCTTCAAAAAATGAAATACTTGGGCATAAATCTCACAAAGGATATTAAGGACCTATACAAAGAAAATTATTGAACTTTAGAAAAAGAAATTATAGAAGATCTGAGAAGGTTGAAAATCATGCCATGTTCATTGTTAGTTAGAGTGTACATCATCAAAATGGCCATTTTACCCAAAGCCCTATACAGATTCAATGCAATCCCTATCAGGATACCAATGTCATTCTTCACAGATATAGAAAAAGCAATGCTCAAATCTGTATAGAATAACAGAAGACCCAGAATAGCCAAAACATTACTCAGCAAGAAGGAGGATCAGGAGGCATCACAATTCCTGGCCTGAAATTATACTACAAAGCTACAGTAACAAAAACATCATGGTAGTGGTATCAAAACAGAATGGAAGACCAATGGAATAGAATAGAGGACTCTGAGAGGAACCCTCATACCTTTAACTATCTGATATTTGATAAAGAGGGCAAAGACATAGTGTGGAAGAATGATAGGCTGTTCAACAAATGGTGTTGGAGAATTTGGACAGCCTTATGTAGACAACTGAAATTGGATCATTACTTTTCACCCTGCACAAAAATTAAATCTAAATGGTTCAAGGATCTGGATATTAAACCAGCAATTTTACAATTGATGGAAAAAGATGTGGGATCGACATTACATGATATAGGAGTCAGTACAGCCTTCCTTAACATGGCTCCCATGGCACATGCAGTAAAATCAAGAATAAATACATGGGACGCAATTAAACTAAAAAGCTTTTGCACAGCTAAGGATAAATCAAGAATCTCAAGAGAGAACATACAGAATGGGAGAAAATTTTTGCCTGCTACACCTCAGACAGAGGGCTAATGTCCAGAACTCAAAAAATCAAATACCAAAACCACAAATAACCCAATTAATAAATGGACTATGTATGGAGCTAAAAAGAAGCTTCTTAATGGAGGAAGTCTAAAAAGCCCATAAACATATAAGAAAATGCTCTACATCACTAGTAATAAGTGAAATGAAATCAAAACTTCACTGAGATTTCACCTCACTCTGGTTATAGTGGCAAAAATGAATAATACAAACAATGACAGGTGCTGGAGGAGCTGTGGGAAAAGAGGAATACTGTTACATTTCTGGTGGGACTGAAAACTGGTACAGCCACTCTGAAAAGCAGTGTGAAGACTCCTGAAAAAATTAGAACTGGAACCGCCTTTTGACTCAGCTATCCCAGTCCTGGTTATCTTCCCAAAAGAGCTAGAATCGGCGTACTATAAAGATACAGCTTCATCAATGTTTATAGCAGCTCAAATTACTATAGCTAAATTATGCAACCAACCCAAATGCTCCTCACTTGATGAATGGATCCAAAAACTATGGTACATACATATAATGGAATACTACTCGTCTATTAGAGAAAACGATATTATGGCATTTGCAGGCAAATGGATAGAGATGCAAAAATTTTGCTAAGTGAAGTATCCCAAACTCAGAAATTCAAGGGCCTAATGTTCTCTCTCATTTGTGGAAGCTAGAACATAAGCAGAAACAGCATGTTAGTTGGCTAACCTAACAATTACCTCATCATGTATGTATTTTTACATGATCATGGGGAACTGTTCTTAGGTTCCTTGGGGACTTAGGTAGTGGGGTAAGGAGCGGGGAAGGGAATAGGAAGAACATCAAGGTGACTAGAGGGAGGTAGTGTGGGGAAATCTAATCCTAGGGGAACCCCCAACTTACACGAGAAGTCCAGTTAACTTGGGACTTAAGTAAAGTGAAACTTGGAACCATGAGGAACCCAAAGGAGGGAAACCATGGTCTGGCACCAGTATTAGCTTGTTCTGTTGTTAGACTTTTGTTCTTGATTATTTGACGATGAACCCCTCCTGGTTGTTAAGACAGTGTTTATCAAATAAATATTTAAAAAAAAAAACTAAAAAAAGTAATTAAGCATATTGTAACTGTGAATCTATGTTTTTTGGGGGGTTCATTTTCAATATTTTATTTTTCTACTTATTAAAGGATATTTAATTTTCAAAAAAATTATAAAAACAGATTTGGGGATTTTGCTCAGTGGCAGAGCACTTGCCTAGCACAGGCAAGGCCCTGAGATTGGTCCTCAGCCCTGAATAAAAAACAATACAAAAGCATTTAAAGCACATAAAATTGAAACACCACACATTAAACAAACAAGCAAAAAAACATGAGAAAAACATACCAAGAAACTTTTTCACTCCCCAAAGGCTGAAATATCTAATATGTGTTTTGGAAAATCTTGTAAAAGGGAGTAACCCATCCTGTGTACTACTTGACATTCCTAACAAACTTGAATTAATTATTAAGATTTAAGTAAAACAATGTCAGGGCCACCCCCAACTCAATTCAACCTATGACCTAAGTCAGGAAAGTTAGCTTTTATGTGTTTCCATTTTCTCATTTGTGAAATGGGGATGATAATAATGATTCACTACATGGAATACATGTGAAGAATTATCACAAAACACTTAAAAATGCAAAGTGCTAAACAAATTAGTATTATATTATTATAATCATACTATATATAGGTATCATTTGCACAAAATAATATGCTCAGAAACACTGAAAATTTGCCTTTTGGACTGATCAGAAACACAGCAGCATTTTAGCAGTGGTATGAGGCCACAGAAATAACATAATATTAAATGGAGAAGTTTATTTTAAAATGGTAAAAATGTCAAACTAGACCAAATGAGGAAGAAAAAATTTAAATTCTCCCCATGTGAATTATAACGATCTAAGAATTTTCAACATGCTCTGAAGATAGTATTACTAAAAGTCTGTTTTCAATGCATCACTGTGCTATTCCTTGATTCTGGAATAAAACAGGTCTATGAAAAATTTAAAGAATGGCAGGTATGTACCATATTTCCACCTACCTTTATTAATAGCTAGTAAGTAAATTTTCCTTTAAATCAGTATTTCTACTTTGTCATTTCCTATCCTTAACCACTGTGAAATCTGCATCTGCAGATTCAACCAATTATAACTGAAAAGTATTTTTAAAAATGATATATTTTACTAAATTTTTACAAAGATTGTCTTTTCATTATTCCCTAAGGTCTTCATTCCTTTGACCCTTTGCTTTGTATTGTAATAGCTGTAGTATTATCTTCCTTTCTTATCCATCTTCCTCAAATGAATTAAGCTACTTTAAATTTTATGAGTGTCAGTTGCCCGGTCCCGGCCGGCAGGAACCGGACAAGTCTCTCATTCAGGCGGTGAACTGAGGTTAAAACAGACCCACTGGTCTTAAGTTCTCCAAACACTTTATTTTTCCCTTAACCGAGGCTAAAGGCCTCCAGGTGCTTCCCGCCTTCCCTCTCAGAGTCAAGGCCCTTAAGGCATTACATTTAGAGTCAAGGCTATTCACATTCAGAGTCCTTGTTTCTACTGCCATACCAGAGTCCCTGTTTCTGCAGCTGAGGCTCTCTTACTGCCTGCATCTTCTACTGCTGCTGATCTCTTCGCCGTCGCTGCTGCTGCTGCTCTGGTTCTATGCTTTCACTGGTCCTCCCTTCTGCTGCTTGCTTCTTCCATGCTTCTTCTCTGACTGCCCCAGGACTGGACGGGCTGGCTGCTTGCTCTTCCAGGACAGGGCTGCTTCTTCTTTTGCTACTTGCTTGCTTGCTCTCTGGCTGCTTGCTACTCTATCCATTACAACAGCCAATAGGGGTATACAATTGTAACAAATGAGTGGCCAAAATAGCTTAGTCATGCGGTCAGGCAATTTGCTAATTACAAGCCAGCTGGACCCCTCAGAGTTGTTTACCACCAATTCTTTTACAAGCCAGCTGGGCCTCATCTTGGGGAAATCCCCAACAGTCAGTTACTGAGCTTTTGGAGCAGAGATATAGGTCTGTCCCATCTTCCAAATAAGAGCTTTTCAGACCTCATATGTCATACTCATGAACATACCATCAACTGTTAATATACTTGATCCATTTATCAACAGAACACTACTTTTTTCATTCCAGTGTTACAAAAAAACTGAGGTTGTGAAATAATAATTTAAACCAGGCCATACATCTGTAGATGCTCTTGCATTCTGTAACTCCTTGTTGAGACTTTGTAAGAAAAAATCTGTCTTCTCGACAACTATACAGATCATATCCCATCAACTGTTTCATTTTCAGTTTCAGCACGCTTGTAATTATAGCATTTGCAATATCAATTGAAGTTAAAGAGTCTGTCACCTCTATTCAGCTTCCATTTTTATATCATAAAATTACATTTCATGAAGCTAAGCAAACAAACAAACAAATTTTGTAGTGAGACAGTACTGTTTTGTGAAATATAGTCAGAACATCAATGTACTTAAATCACTACCAGGTTAAAAATGAAAAGGAAGGAAGTAGTGTCATCCTTGCAATAGAGTGTCTGTTGCCATTACCATTATACATGAGAGAGAGAGAGAGAGAGAGAGCACGAGAGAGAGAGAAAGAACGACAATCAATTTTATTTAGTCTTTCATCTGGTGTTCATTGCTTCAATACTTTATTTTGTATGTGATGCTGGAGTTTGAAACTGGGTCCTCACGCATGCCAGGCAAGTGCTGTAACTGCTGAACCACTCCTTCAGCCGCAAATTCACCTTTTAAAATCGAATAATTCAGTATTTTTTTCAGACTTCTTCATCAGTTATCCTTACTTAACTCCAGAATATTTTTTTCATGACAATGTAAAATTTCATATCTTAGTAGTCATTCATCCTTTCATTTTTTCCACACCCACTACTAATATACTTTCTTTCCTTTTAAGGTTTTCCACTCTGAGAAATTCATATTAATGGAGGCATAAATTATAAGGCCTTTTATGTCTGGCTTCTTTCACTTAATATATTGTTTTCAAGGATCATTTGTATCTATCATACATGATCATTTTATTTATTCCTTTGGATAAATTATAGTTCATCCTATAAGTTTAACTCATTGATCTTATTCATCTGTCCAAGGACATTTGGGTGCTTCTACTATTTGATTACTATTCATAATATTTCTATGATCATTCCTGTGCAAGTTTATCTGTGGTTATATATTAAAATTTCTTGTATATATAACCTAAAATAGAATTGCAGAATCACAGGATAACTCTAAGTTTAAATTTTGAACAACTGAAAATCTGTTTTCCATAATAGTTACATTATTTTACTCCTTCATACTTTTTAAATTTCTGAAGATTCTGATTTTTCTACATATTTGCTGATTTTTTTGTATTTGTTTGACATAGTTTTAAATACTGGAGGGAATCCTTGTTATATATTCATGCATGCATGGATGTTGACAGTAAGTGAAGGCCTATTCTATTCCAGGATCCCCCTCCCATTCATCCCTTTCCAGATCTCATGTCTCCTCTGTAACACCTCCATGCTACAATTTTATTCATTTCTATTTTATTTTAGCCATACTAATAGGTGTGAAGGAAATCTCATTGAGGTATTAATTTGCATTATGTCTTGTCATGTGTTAATTGTTTATTTCTATATCTTCCTTATAGAAATGCCTATCAAAATCCTTTGCCAATTTGTAAGTGTTATGTGTACTTTTACTATTGAATTATATAAATTATAAAGTCAGGAACATGAACACTTTCCAATATATATGAGAACATTTTTCCCATTCTATAGGTTTCCTTTTCACTTTCTTGACAGTGTCCCTTTAATGAAAAAAAAGAGTTCTTAACATCTTTTAATTATGCCTATATGTATTTTGTGTTTTTGTTGAATGTCTCTTATATAAGTTAAATAAGCAGAAGGACTTTCACCTTTGTCTATTACCATACTTTAAATATCTATATATGAAAAAGTTTAATTTAACAAGTATAAAAAATAAATCTAAATTTGGAGGTGAATTTTCATTTTTGACAGAAAAATTTTTCCCAGTTTTAAGCAGTTGAGCTTCAGCGACCAGTCACAAGCAGATAACTGAACAGAGCATAACCAAATAAGGCAAAATGGCTTACCTGTAAACAATGGAGGTATTCTGTACTTCACTTCAGTGATTCGTTTTAAATTCTCGCTGTGTATTACATAGCACAGATCTCTGAAACTCTTTTGGTTTACAGTTATGCTCAATTCATGAATCAATAGTTTCTCAAAAAATTCAGTTAAATTTAATATTTTTAAGTTTTTGCCTTTTAAGAGGTGTCATGTTTGAAAAACCATTACCTGATCCAAGGACATAAAGATTTATGTCTATGTTCTCTTCAAAGAGTTTTATAATTTTATCTTTTACATTTAAATTTTCAATTGATTTTGAGTACATTTTGAATACAGTAAAAGATAAAATCTAACTTTATTCTTTCACATATATTATCTAGTTGTCTAAAATACTGTTATTTCCTCATTTTGTCATCTTAGTAAAAACAAATTTATCATAGATGCAATGTTTTTTTTTTTTTGTTTTGTTTTGTTTTTAGTTTGTTTGCTTTTTAAGGAGAGAGGGACAGTGAGAAAGAATTAATTTTATTTAGTTCCAAAACTTCTTTGTATATTTGGGACTGGGATTTGAACTCACATTCTCACACATGCCAGGCAAGCACCTTAACTGCTGAGCCATTACTCCAGCTCCATAAATGCAATGTTAAAGTATATGCTCAATTTTCATCCATTGACTATAGTTTTATCCTCATGGAAGTATTAATTTACTTTCATTTCTAAAATTTTAAAATGCATGAAATAATGTTGATAACCCAATATTGCTCTTTTTTCCCATGATTACGTTTGCTATTTCTGACCTACTGCATTTCAGTATAAATTTTAAGATCAACATATAAATTGTTAAAAATTATCTTGGTATTTTGTTAATAATTATATTAAATCTACAACTCAGTATGGGCAACAATGTCATCTTGATAACTGAGTGTTTTAATCCATGAATATGGAATATTTCTACATATTTAGATATTTAAGTTCTTCAGCAATATTTTATAATTACAAATATAAAAATCTTGCACTGCTTTAATTATATTAGTTTTTGATGCTGTTGTGAATTAAATTGCTGATTTTTAGAATTTTCAATGTGAGTACGTCAAAATAGTTCAATTTAGTATATTATTCTAGTATACTGAGGTTGTTGAATGTCTTTTTTACTCCTAGTTGCTTTATTTTATTCATTAGGATTTTCTACATACATTGCTATGTTGTCTTGTAGGTGGTTTTCATAAGCAAAGAAAAGGAGAAATAATTCTATCACTCTTCTCTCTAATAAGAAAAGGAGAAAGGTGGAATCAAATGTTTTTAAAACTTTGGTGACACATTGCTTTCAGGAAGAGAAGTCTGTTCCTATACGGCTCTACTTGCAAAATGTATGCAAACAGATTTTAAAAATTCAACTTAATATTGACAACTTCTTTCATTTATGTTGTGGTTGGACATTGGTGTTTGTGATCAATTTGTGAATTTAGACTCATATAAACTGAGCTCCATGACACATAAATAATTAAAATTTGAAAAGCTATGATGATATCTTTATCGCACTTCAGATCTCAATGTTGCCTATAAAATAGGACTGTTAAAATCGTAGACATTATAAAAAGCAACATAATGAAATAAATATATTAAAATATTTTATAAACAGTGAGCATATTTCTAAATACTTGTCACTTCAGGATCTTCGGTATTAAACCACTTTCCTCAATACATGATACAAAGAAAAAGATGAGATTATATGGATACAACATGTCAGTTTATCCACTGTGTAACTTTTTAAATCAGTGTATCTTGATTTTGGTAGAACAGGAATATTCTCTATGTTGGTAAATAAAACACAGCAAGGATGTGATCAAATAGTCATATAGCACTGCATGTTTGTTAGACACTGAGAAAATGGTGAGCTCTTCTTCAGAGAACATAAAAAAATTATCACTGACTACTCATTTACCCCATCATATGACAACTGTATTACTCAGCTATCCCACTTCTCAAAACTTATCCAAAAGAATTAAAGTCATCATACTACAACTACACGTACATAGCCAAATTAATAGAATAATTAATAATGATCAAGTTATGCAATCAACCTAGGTGTCCATCAACAGATGGATGGATAAAGAAAATGTGCTATATAAACACAGTAGAGATGTTCCCAGAACTGTAGAAGAATGGAATTGTATTATTTTCAAAAAGCATACACTTGGAGAACATAATGATAAGAGAGATAAGCTAGATTCAGAAAAGAATTGTGCCTGTATATAAAACATGATAATATATGTTCTTTTTCTTTGTAAGAAAAAAGCATAAAATACAAAAATATATAAAATAATTTCATGACTTCCAAATAATAAGTAGAAACATCTTTCATTATCTATAAATGATAACTAAATCTCTTTAGTACACAACCTAATTTTTAGATACATGATTTCAGACTCTGCAAACATAACTTACTATTGGTAATGATCTATCTAAGTTTGGTTATACTGGTTTTTGTATGACTTTCCAAGCACGGTGGAACTCAAAATATAGGTCATAAAACAGAAATTTGATCCAATTTGTATTTTGAGAGGTTTTTATGGAAAATATGAAAAATTGAAATGTCACAATCTTCAGATTTTAGGTGATGTAACCTCTGATATTACAGGATTACCAAAGATTATTTAGAGACCTAGGGACACCAAATCCAAGACTTGAAAAGGCCAATTTTAACAAAGATTTCACAATATCACAGTTTCTAAATCCCTACAAAATTAACATTGCCAGGTCTTTCATCTGGATAGGGATTAGAACACAATGTGTTATGATTTGGATATGAGGCTTCCCAGAATGTTAATGATTAGATTATAAGACCTATAACCTTACCTGTTGATTAACACATTTATGTATTAATAATATGAATGGACAACTATACTGGGTAGTTACTGTATGCAGGTAAGGTGTGGCTGGAGGAAGTAGGTTACTGAGGGCATGTCTTTGGGATTAACAATCTTTTCCTGGTAAGTGAAGTGCTCAATTTCTTTCTCCATCTCCATCTGTAACTTTATCTCAATCTCTATTTCTCTGCTTCCTGCATGCCATGACATGAGCAGCTTTCATCTCCTATCCCATGATGTCCTCTGGCGCAGAGCAATGGAGTTAGCTGATCGTGGACTTAAACACTGAAACCATGAGCCAAGATAAAGTTTATACACATTGATTGCTACAGTTTTGACAATGTTTCCCCCTCATCTGTATCCTGTATCACAATATACTTCTAATAAATGTGGAAAAAAAAAGATAAACTTTTCTTCCTCTAAATTGTTTTTGGCAGGTATTATTGTTATTGTAATGAAAAATGGAGTAAAATGCAGTCATGTTGATTAATGACATCTTAGAATAGAATCCACATTTCTGAGGATAAAAAGCAAGCTTTTTTCTCATCTTGGCACATGAAACACACATATTATGTATTGATCCACTTTTGAGTAATCTTGAATATTGGTAAATGGCAGTTTAATTGGTAAGATTTATAGCAAGAAATATTGCCACCCAATAATAACATATTTTCTTAAAAATTTTAGTAGTGTTAACCAAATAGGACACTAAGGAGAGGACAGTGTTCTGTGAATTCAAGTGCACATTAAAAGCAATAAAATGATACCTGGGAATTAAATTTAAATATGCAAGTATTCTTGCATGTTTGAATGTACATGTGCATTCACAATGTATTTATGCATACATGTTTATGCTGATATAAACACATAATTGTTTATATACATAAGTATATAAAACCATATGTTTAGATACATACACATATATAAATATATAGTATATATACAATACAGATATAAGTGAGTGTATTATACACACACACACACACACACACACACATGTAAGGGAAAAGATGGTCTTGTCACTTTATTAGAACTAATAAAGTTAGCATGTACCAATCTCAAAATTTTTCCAAATATTTGTGCTAAATTGTTTAGTAGTTTAACATAATCTCCATTGTAATTTCCCGGTATTACAGATGTAAATGTCCATATATGTACGTATTAGTTTTTGAATTTTCTAGCTTTAAATGCCTATATATGTATTATTTGGATTCTTAGAGGAGTCAAGTGTATCATACAGAATTAGTAAGCCCCTGTTTCCTCCCTCTCCATCTATTTAAATATGATTTATAAGATTGCTAGACTAACGTAGGAGATTAACATTCTGTTATTTCACTTGTGTACCATTTTTAGACCTTTTTCTAATGCAATGACTATGGTTAAAATTCTGAAACTTGCTTTTCTGGAGTTTTCTTATTTTATAAGTTACCCTATATTATATACATTATATACATAATTATATTTCATAAGTGTGCTATAATTGCCTCCTTCAGTTAGTATAACAAACTGTAAAGCTCATTACTCTGTTTTAGACAGTAACTACTTTTCTTAATTGTTAAAATTTTGACAAGTCCCATGAATTCCTGGTACCCAAATACCTGATCATAACAAATATTTAATTTTTTAAGACTTGTGCATGAATTTCTAATTGTAAACTTCTATTCAACTTCTATACAATTTCTAACTGTAAACTTCTATTCTTCATTGTTATTTGAGGGTCTATGCTTGATGTTATTCCTCTAAAATGATGAAAAGCATAACAAGCAAAGGGCTATAAATTTTGCTAAAATGTAACACACACACACAATATACACACCCAAATTGTGCATGGAAATTTTGATAGTAGCACACATTTATGTACAGTCTAGCTTATGTTTATGACAAAACTTTTATATTCCCTTCATACCTTTCAAGATTACAGTAAAATTTATATAAAATAAGAAGAAAGAACCATAAAGCTATTGAATCTGAAATAAAATGTCCTGATTCCTCAAAAATATCCCTACCAAAAATCGTATATTCAAGCAAAAACCATTAAAAACCCTTGAGTTTATATTTGAGGAGGAATTTCCATTAAAAGAATGAGTGGGCAAGCATTAATATTAATAACAATATTGGTGAACTCTTCACATTTTAGTACATGAAAAAGAAAAATATTTGCAACATGTTAGAAAATACAAAATTTGATTCATAATTAGGAAGAAAATTATATTAATTTCCCAGTCTTTATGAACGAAAGATTAAAAAAATGTAAATATGTTGTTTCAAATATAAAAATAATGCTGTTCTATTCATATACCTCTCTGTATTTATTTTGAAATTTAAAGTCAATGAAAATAAAGCTAAGAAAAAAGACAAGGAAGCATTAATTAGTGTATAAAAGAAAAGGGATGGTGATAATCATGAGGAATTATTTTTGGATGTCTAGTCATAATATATGATTCAATACAGAATGAGACAAAGTGTTTTGATGTATGTTTTTGCTATATGCTTGTATTTTTTGTATTATTAAATTGAGCTATCATTAAGAAAGAAAATACTGGAGGTAAAATTAATGTCATACTAGAACTGTAAAATTTCTCTGAATGAATTCTGACAAATTTTTTAAAAGTGCCCTAAGGTATAGCATATCATTTGAATCCTTGGCCTAAAAATCCAGTATGGAGGTCCATAAGTCTTTCCATATAAAGTAAATTGACCCAACATACATTTTGTGTCATCTATAGAAAGGGGCAAGAACTCTGGAAATCTTTTCCATCAAAGGTTAATAAACACATAAAAACAAAGAATTGCTCAAACAAAAAATAACAGCAATAATAACAAAAAAATTCCCTGTGACATACGGCTCTATGAAAATACATAGAGTAGAAGAATGGGAAAGGATATCATCAGGGTGATTCAGAGAAGTTTTTTACTGTGAAAAAGCACATATCTTAATCATGAAACATGAATATACGTTAGGTTATATGACAAAGCAAAGTGAAGACTGTAAATCAATGACCTTAAAAAATGATATTGTACTGTATTTTTCTGATAGGCCACATTTAATCACAACAGTCCTTCCATTTGGCAGAGGAAGACAGAAAAGAATTAAGTGTCACAGTGACATGAAATGAGAAAGACTGAATAAGCCATTATTGGCTTTGAAGTTGAAGATCAGAAACAAAGGACATGAAACA
>PVKS010047942.1:0-12617 GCA_004027875.1 Aplodontia rufa | reverse complement strand
TTTTTTAAAGTAATGAAAATTAATTTTATTACTTTGACTCAATTATATAAGTCTGATAATTTCTGGGCACTCTACATTGCCATTATACCAAAGTGAGCCTCATCATTGAAAATTAAGTCACTTTTATAGATGCCATCAATATCAATGAAATTTTGCTGGTTATTTAATGCAGTTTTTCTTTGATTTTTCACACCAAGCCATGAGTGAGTAGGGGCACACTCCTAAAATAACAGCTGGTCTGGAAACTTGGGAAGAAGAGGAGGGAGTCACATCCTCAAAGCCAGTCTGGGCACCTCAGTGAGACACTGTCTGAAAATCAAACAGGCAAAGAACTCACATGTGCTACAAAATTGTTGGGTATATTTCTCTGTACCACACACCTACACACACACACATACACACACACACACACACACATCAGAAAGGATTTAAAGCATATTTCCAAGGACTATTATTCTCTCCTGGGTTGTTGCACTCTAATTAGAATATCATTATGGAAAAGATTATTTGAAAAGAGGAAAACATTGAACATTAAAATATTTCTGAGTTCAGAAATTTTTGTTGTAAGTTCTTAAAAGTCAATTGTACACTTAAGTGTTTCCTTGAAAGAATTACTATTGAAAGTGAAACCTTTAATATAATTTATTTAAAACTAGTTTCTCATAGAAGCATGAGCTTCAAAAAGGATAATTTGACCTGTGTATCAATGCTAGAAGAAATCAATGTCAAAAATGGGAAATAAAATTTCCTATACCTTGTTCTTTGTTTCAATGATTGCATTATGCAAAAGCAGGCTTGCTGCCATCCCTGTTTTCTTACTGTAGACAGCATAGTGAAGAGCAGAGTTGTCACTGGCGTCCTTCACATTTGGATCTGCACCATGCTCCAGCAGAATCCTGGCACATTCTTCTTCCTGGCACTATGCAGCCTGTCAGTATGGCACCAATAAGAGATTGTCAGTTCAAATAATTTGAGATGTAGAGTCCACAGCTTTCAACAACTAGCCACACTTGAAAGAAATGCATTTTCATTCAAAGAATATAAATCAAATCAATCCCCTGATGAAAAGTTCAACTACTGTCTACCTTAATCAGAACTGTGCATTTGTCACTGTCACAGACATTTATGTTGCATTCTATTTGAATAAGGAATGTCACCACTTCTGGATGGCCAAAAGCACAGGCATAATGCAGAAAAGTCCTATGAAAATGAAAGCAACCTTTAGAAATTTATTGAACACTGTATAAGATCTTTCCACAAAGGTATATTTTTCCTTTGATTTTTTACTCCAATTATCTATATCTGCTTTCAGGGATCAAGAGTGGGATGGGGTTTGGGGGCTGGAGGTGGAACATAGGACCTCCTTCATGCTAGGCAAGGACTGTGCACCTTAGGTATATCACTAGCCCAGAGAAACTTGTTTGGGAAGGAAGATCAAGGACTTTGCAGTGAGTCCAATTTAAATTGAAATCTTTCTTTAAGTTTTATTACTTACTAGCTATTATTGGTTAGCATTTCCATGCATCTCTTTCCTCACCCCCAAAAAAAAACAATGTTTGAAGAAGTAGCTACCTATCAGGGCTCCAAAGTGATCTCAAAGAAAAAAAAATCTATGCAAAAAATTTAGAAATTCAATCAGAAAAAAAAACCCAACTTGATAACTCCTTGATAATTATTGTGTCTTCTACTTAATAATAGTAACATCTGGATGAATTAGAATATACAAGAATACCAATTTCACAGATTTTTAAAGCATTATAAATTTCAATCTAGTTAAGATTCTTTTCTTGCATTTGAGAAATCATGATATTGTAATTTTTATTATAATTGATGATGTTCTATAGCTATAATTGTCATTATTTATGAAATGTTCATAGGCACAAGAATCTTCACAAAATCCATGGTGCCATGCAACAATCAAAATTAACATAAAGTGTTCATTGGTATTGTACTCTATCTTGGTTGGAATTTAATTACATTTTATTTCTTATAATTACTAAAGAAAGGGCTCTGAATAACAATGACAAAGAAACTTCCCTTTGATTTTAGTTGAAGAGAATTTATGATTTAAATGTTTCATTTAATTTATATTTAGATTTATAGAATATATGAAAATTAGGCATAGACAGTGCTGAATATCATTATTACCATTATGAATTTCCAAAATGGATAGTTAATGTATGTCTTTTAAAATTGTTTAATGTCAGAAATGCCTTTGAAAGGAGAGAAAAAACATTTCAAATGAAATTCAGGTCAATGGCCCCACATTTAATTTCTCAACTTTTTAGTCTGTGCAGTGTAAGAAGAAATTTTGAACATTGGAAGGGACCTGAGAAACAATAGAACATGCCCCATATGTAATGATGTGGTTACATCTGGTGGATTAAATGCATTAAAATGAATTATAAACACAGCAGGGGATTACAAATTTTTCAACCAGACAGGCCCTTGAATTTGATTTCCTACAGCAAAAATTAAATAAAAATACTGATGTGCATTTTCTGCATAGATCATTGTTGGGGTCTGACCTTTACTTTATCAGCTGCCCTGGATCTTTTTGCTGTTTGCATAAGCTCCTTCAGGAAAGGCTGCTAGATTGTATACTGTTAAGCTTGAAAAACAGGGTGTTGACACAGGCTTCAGTCATTTTGCATTGGTATCAGCTGCCAATTGTTCTAGATCCTTTAATAGGTGCATGTAGAGGCTTATTGGTCAAACGTGTGCCTCCAAAATCCAGGTGTGGCAATGAACAAGCTAATGTAGAGAGGCCTCGAGAGGGTGGGGTGAAGGTCTTTAAAAAAGAGGCTCCAGCCAGCAGTTGAGAGCTCTTCCTTCGGTCAAGAGCTCTCACACTTTTCTGCTGGACGTGGTGCCCCTGCTCCTTTGGAAGATGAGATCTTGCCAGCAGCTGAACCTGCCTATGCCTCGATCCTGAACTTCCCAGCTTCCAGAACTGTGAGAAATTGCTGTCCATGTTTCTTCTGGAGTGCAGTCTTGCAGCGTTGCCTTGACTTGTTTGATAGCACCCAATGTTAGGCATTTTGTCATAGCAGCACTAATGGACGGATAGACTAAGACATTCATGTTGCCTTGAAAGAGAGATGTAAAGCATGGATATATAAAAAGAGAAGAAAAGCTTGGATAAAGAAAGATCATTTCAGGTCTATGGCCTGTGGTTTTTCTCATTCCCAGCCCATCCCTCATATCAGAACCCAGCTGGACCGGGATAGATTGTAAAATAAATACTCTATAAACTAAAGAGATCTTTTTCATTAAGTGCACTTTAAATATTTTAAAAGCATATGCCTTCTTTAGATAATAAATTTCTGTCATAGAAGGTTTTGTATTAATTTGATACAATGATTTTCAGATTGCTTGCTCTTCAGCTGTTGGTATTTTTCCATGTGTAGGTTTATCATGCCAACCTGTGGGTTCAATAGTCCACTTTTCAAATGAAGAGAAAAACACAATGACCAACTTGGTTTTCAAGTGATGATTAGCTATGCTTTATGAATGAATAAGCACAAATTTCTAATTGTAGCTATTATATTTCTCATTTTGCATGATTGAAAACTCTCAAGCTGTGTTCTTTCAGGTATATTCACATTGTGACATAGAAATGTAGATGGCTTCTGAGGTGGTTGCAGTCATGTTATCCTACATACAGGGTGCTTCTAAAACAGGATGATGTTAAATTCCAGACCACCATGACAAATTATCAAGCACTTGATTCAAAGTAAACACTAAAAGGATTGGGATGCTGCTAAGTGGTAAGGTGGCACAGGTGTCAATTTCAAACTCTGATAATCACAGGAAAAGATACCTGATGTTCTATAATCAATCAAAGTTCTTTTCATTAATGGATAATTTTGCATTCCTAATGTGAAATGTAAGGAATATCACAACCTTAGATTCTCACAAAGTTTCAGAATTTTACTTCTATTCCACTTATATAAACTTCCTATTAGTACACAATTAGTTGGTGAAAATAAAGAGCATATTAGAACAAGACAAATAGACACATGACCGTAAAATCACCTGTTTAGTATGCAGAGATAAGAGGATCGCAACTTCAGCCCCAGACTCAGCAATTTTGAGACAGCCTAAAATACATATCAAGAGATACTCTAATTGAAAAATGTAAAGAAGAATTGAAATGTGAATATTAAAAGAATTCATAAAGAAAAAAGCAGCTAATTCATACAACAAAAAAGAGAAATGTCAAAAGCAACAGAATATTTATCATCTATTCAAACAATGTACACTTGTGCTGTCATACAGGAAACATCAAATAAAGAAAATGAAAAGGAGTAAGAGTAAGAGATTTTTATTAAATAAAAATCTCTAGAGGATAAACTGCAGAGAAACAAGATATTCAACGCTCCACTCCTAAGGTTTTTCTAAAAAATTATGCAATCATGATAAAAAAATGGAAATTTTTTCTCATTAAAATATTTGAAAGAACGATCAGACCCTCCACTACTATACATAAAACAATAGATATCGTGAAAAAGCCATGAGAAAAGATGCTGTGTGCTTTCAATATGCAGAGAATATTCTACTGTCAATAAGAGATCTCAAGATCATTGCCCCACAGATGGGTGAGAAATCTGGTTCCTCTATGTATCTGGTGCTCACCAAGCACTCAACAGACATTTAGTAAAGGATCAGTCTTTTATGCCCAGTGAGAAAACTCAGACCTTCATTCCTTTTGGATCCTCACTTTCCTTTGACCCTTCCTCCAATTTCCATTCTGCTCTCAATTTGCATCTTCCTGTCTGCTGCTATGCAGTTGAGTGGGGAAACCTAAGACCACACTCTGACAGCTTGAAGGAAAACCTTTCTTCCTTGCAAACATTGGTCTGACTGTCGTGGAACCTAGCAACCCTTCCAAATCAGAGGAGTAGGAAATGAGTGAAAATGTTGAAATTTTCTATAAAATCCTCTTCAGCAGTGACATTGGAACCCCTGTTCATGCCACTGTGGAAAACAGTCTTTCATCAAAACACTCCTATTCCAAGATACCTGGAGAGGTCCCTCAAGGAAACACCAGTTATGGAACACCACTGATACAGGGCTTCCATCACAAATATTTGTTCATCCTATTTCTGACACCATGATACAGTACTTAGCACATGACAGTTTGCTGAGCCAGTGTCCTGAAATACATAGGGAAAGTGCCCCACATTTTGCTCCTTAAATCACATTCAATAGTCAAAAAGCACTGTTAGGGGAATACCTCGTGGATGGGAGAGGAGTTTTGTTGTTCTTCTCACCTACACATTCTAGGCATGGGGGCACACCTAGGTCTAAAGGTGTGACTTGCTCAGGCCTTTGTAGATGGAAAAAGCCAAGCGTCATTGGTGAGGGGAGATTCACACTCACAGTGACCACCATGTGGACATATTCTGGGAAATGCTCCCTAATCCCATACATCCCCTAGCCCCTGGGATCCAGCTCTATTACCTGTTGTTTCCATCACTCTCATTCATGCCCCATTGGCCACCAGCAAGCATATGCCTCACTTTTGACACATTTCCAGCACACACAGCCTTCTGGATCCTGCTCTCAGCTTTGTAGCCCACCTGGCCTCTAGGTGAGTGGAGTCCACAAGAACTACCCCACTCAAAGCACAGGCACTCCATCCTCAGGCTGGTGCAGGAACCATAGAGTCCATGATCCTAAGCTGGCACACCAAAACCTTTCCTCTTGACACAGATCAAGGCTCAGAAGCACCTTCCCACCAGCTTGGTCAGAAACCTCCCCAGTGACTCAAATCAAGCAGTTAGAGTCAAGCCAACTGTGTCTCTCCACAGTGCCCCAACAGTACAATTCTGTGCTTTGGTAGCTCTGAACTCCCCAACAGTGGTTGCCAAGCAACAGGGCCATGTTCTGATGCACATGAATGTTCCTGCTGGTTTCTGATTGGCTGAGAAGTGCAGCAGCATCAGCATGTGCATGTGCAAGACCAGCAAGAGACCAACTGCCACTCAGGGTTTCCCTTCCAATGGAGAGCATCAGCAGTTGTCTGTGTGTCACACACTATCAACACTGGCTCACACCACTGTGGAAGCAGCCATGATATCTGAGGGGTTGTGTTTGTGAAACCTTTCAAACTCTGTTCCCTCTGGTACTGGGGTTTGCAGGTTGTCTCTGGGCCCTGTGGCACAGGCCTGTCTTCCCAGTCTGTGGGACACTCAGGCAGGAAGCTTGCACCTTCCAGGCCAGAGAGTGCAAATGGACAAAGCACTCCCTCCAGAGAGTGAGGCAAAGGATAGAAGGTGGTCACTGTGTGGTAGGGTGCCCCTAGGATAAGCCTCAAGCCCGGAAAATAAACCAGAGGGAACCCTAGCTCATGTTCTCCCACCACTCTACAGATGTTTAGACATAGCTCATTCCTATATGCCCAGTCTTAAATATCAGCCCTTCCTTTTTTTGTATTCTCCAAAAATGCCCACTCAGGGAATTCTCATGGATGGGAAAGGTGTGTGTTTCATTTTACTCTTTATTTAATTTAGACTGTAGAGAACTCTGTCAGCTGTAGATTAAAATAGCAAGCAACAGGTTTTAAGGGCTCTGCACAAACATGTAGCATAGACTGTCCTCTAGGCCAGAGGTATCTATCCCAAATCATGCAGGGGCACTCCATGCTCTTAGTGCTGCAGGAACAGTCGGGTCCATGTTGCTAAGTCTGCATGCCCAAATCTTTTGTCTTGGTGAAGTATTTTGCTGCTCATAATTTCCTTCTCATTCATCTTGTGGAAACCACATTAGTGACCCAAAACATTCTCTTTGAGTCAAGCCTATCATTTATTTCCACAGTGCTCTTCAGTTTGGTATGTCTGAGGTCCTCAACAGTGTTTGACAAAATGACAGGGACATAGTCCAAGGCTTGTGAATGCTTCTGATAAGATCTTATTTGCAAGTTCTGGTCTCTAGGTGTGAAAAGATCATATTAGTGTAGATTATTTTATCTTAGTAGTATGGAGCATTCATTTATAGCCAGAAGACCAGTTCAAGCTTCACTGTTTCCTGAAAATGTTGAACTTCATTTGGTTGTCACAACCTTGGTGGATTTTCCAGTAGGCCTGTCATCCTCAAAGTTATTATGTCATTTATTGCTCTGTCTCTTTTAATGGATTCATCTTGCTGTCCTGTAGTGCTCACAAGTCACATTCACTGAGTGTGAACTCCCTTTCTCTACTTAGCACATATAATATGCACAGCTCCCTAAACAGTTCTCTCTCTCCATCTTGTTTCACAGAACCTTGGAACATTTTCTGGTACAGTGAGTTCTTCCTGTGCTACAGCATCACCCCAACTCCCATGGCAACTATCTACTCTGCCTGTGCTATGGGTGGTGATACTTCATGTCTTATCAGCCCCATGATGACTGACAGACTTTCCTTTATTAAACTCCTTGAGCTTGAAGGTGTCTCTGTGTGCTGGGCTATTTATGTACACGTTGAGATTGTATTTACAAAATGTTGCCATTTTCCTCTTGTCTGTAGTTGAAGAGGTGTGCATGTCTCCTTCTACTTGAAATACGCTCTCTGAATATGTGTCCTGGGTTGCACTGTTGTTGTTTTTTTTTTACTGTAATTAATTATATTGCTTTGTGAGATTTGTCTTCTCTTTTCACAAGGCAATCAAGAAGAAATTTTTCAAAAAAAAAACCCATCCAAAGAACACCAATGAATGTGTTATTTTAAGAAAATATATTCATTTTGGAAGTGATTTTATTTCCCCTCTTGTCTGAAGGACACTTTCCTAGGACTGGCTCCATGGTTGGGCAAGGTAGAGAGGACAGAATTCTGATTGGAGAACCTGTGAGAAATAGGAAGTCTGATGATCTATTTTCAGAATGCAGCCTGAAAAGTCCCATGTAGTAGGAAGCCATCTTAAGCCAGGGAACTATTGGGCAAGGAGGAATACCTGTTTAAAACTCCTCAACATATGTCTCCTAACACTGTAAGCACCACCCATTTCCTCTACCCCATATTACCTCCTCTGACTTTCCATACACTGCCTACCTACTTCCTATACCTGGCTCTATCCAATCTTAACCTCATTATGTAGCTTGTGCTCCTGAGCTCCTCCAAAGTGAAGGACAAGATTATATCAGACTTGTGATAAATACTCACAGAATTCCTTTGTTGTGTGTGCATGCTTCAAATCCCCCTCCCTGAAAGCCCACCCTCTCATGGTACCAAAATATCTGCATTGCTTACCCACCTCCAACCATGTATTTATTATATTACTAATAATTTGGCCCCTGGAATGGGGCTCTATAAGTTGCCTATGGGGATCCTGAGTCTTCTTCTCTCAAGGAAGAACTGTCTCATTGTGGTAACATTGGGGGTAGGAAGTGACAGCCAATTCCAAACCAATGGGACTCAAGGTGGAAGATGTATAGTTATGTATGGAGGGGCCCATGATAGCCAGGGCTTTGGAAAATAAATAATTTAGTGCATAAGCCAAAGGTAGGAAAAAAATTCTTTGTAAAACTTGAGGAATGAAAAAGAGATCCATACTGTCTTGGTGGTTGAAGCATCCTGTTGGGTTTATTTAAATGGGTCTGAGACATGTCTAGGACATGGAGTGAGGATGAAAACTGGCCAGAAACCAGAACAGTATCTCAGAATCATTGACAGGTTACAACAGACATCCCATAAAGGAAATTAACCAGGTTACTTTTTAATGGACTCAGAAACCCAGAATCATACCCAGGAGAAAACAGGATGGTGAAATGGTGAAATAAAAGTTTTGCTCCAGAGAAACAGGATGCCAACAAAGTGGGGGATATAAAATTCATTTGGTGTACATACTAAAATTTTGGAAAAATAATCAGAGAGAGAGAGAGAGAGAGAGAGAGAGAGAGAGAGGCTTTTCCAAGCTTCTGGCTATGGAGCTTAAACTTTTGTAGGCTGAAATACTGTCAAATTCCTTCCTCCTGCTATATTACTGGAGGAAATCTATCTGCATTTTGCATTTTGCTTTGGGGCAATGAAGGTACTAAACCCAAATAGTGAAATTAAATTCATAAAATTGGTGACACTCTCAAGTACTTTGAGGAACTCCCTAATTCCTGCAATTTTTTGTTCTCTCCAGATGGGCATAAGGAGGGAAACTGGAAAGATGGCTTTTTCATTTTTTTAATTGCAATTTTTTTTTAGCTCATGGTTCTTACGGTGAAATTCACCTTTGATCTTACCTTTTTCAATAGCTTTTTTCCCTCTAACTATAGAATTTTTTTTGGTCTCTGCCCTTCCTGCTGTCTTTACCCAGAGATCATTTATTCAAAGCTCTAAAATCTTCGTTTGTTGTTGGTTTTTTGTATGTGTGTACACATCTGCATTGTATGTTGTGTAAATGTGTGTTGTATGTTGTATCAACATGGTACCAAATTGGCTTAAATGAGAGCTCATAAACTAAACTTTAAAAATGGATCCAAATGCCTTCACTTCATGAGACTCACATTTAAAAAGAGGTTCAACTTACATTGGATAAGCAAATAAGGATAAAGATGTGCTGAAGTTTACTATCCCACATGATTTCTAGGTGGTCAATCAATAGAAAGTTCATTTCTATAAATGTTTATAGTGTAACATTCATTCTTCTAGTATTTTTCTTCAAAAGGGGCTTATATTGTTTCACTGCATTTGTCTTATGTATTTGTTTTACAGTTAAACTTTAAAAATGAGTAAATTAGATTTAACATAGATGGAACTAATCTTCATGCATGTTTGCTAAGAGACATTTGAATGCTGCTGATAAGTGAGTTCAGGTGTTCTTGGCTTCTTGGATTCTATAGGGTAATACAAATGCGGGCCTAATAAATGTGTTTACAACTTGTTGGAAAATGGGAAAAATTTAAGGTTTTGTTTCTGTGTCTTCACTAAAATCCCAATTAAAATTCTAACAGGTATGATTCATCATACAAGGAGGGAAAATTTTTCAGCTGTGTTTCAATTAAAGTACTGTAAAGAGCATAAAATATTTGGCCATAAGAGGAGCATTTTTAAAAATTCAGAAATTTTTAAAGGATTGTTTCAAAATGTAAATTTAAGAAAGGGTCACAAAGAAAAAGGAGAGGTACAAGAAAGTTATACTTATGGAAAAACTTTGATATGAAGATCATAATGAAAAAATGTTTCTGGATGAAAAGATAATTTGTACGGTAAAGTTAGCAAGCTATAGAATGTCTGAGTAAGTTACAGAAAGTTTGTGGAAGGTAAATCTAAAAAGTATATGTGTCTGTCTGGAGCAGTGAACAGGTGGCCTCAGCACTTGCCTGATATATGCAAGTATGGGTGTTTGAATCCCAGCACCTCCTACACAATGAAATGTCAGAGCAATGAGGTCTATGTAAAAAACTAAATAAAATTGATTCTGTCTTTCTCACTGTCTAGAACTGTCCCTCTCTTTCTTTTAAAAGAATATGCTTAAAATAGTCTGTTTGATTAAGTAAAATATAATTGGCACAATCTTATAAAGTTTAAGATTCCTCCCAAGGTCAAATATTAAGGTACTGCTATAACAAGGGTTTCTTAAGATATTGATGTGCTCTTATCTATGAAAAGATAGATGATAGATTTATTTAAGAAAGCTAAATTTTAAATAAATTGAAGCTTGTATCTATGCTGGAGGGCCACATTTCTATACTAAGGGCTGATTTATATTTGTTTGACTTAGCTACATAAATGTTTCACTGTTATATAAATAAGATGTATTTATACATTAGATAATGTCTATTTCTGATCATCTACAGAAATTTAAAGTCATCTTTTGATTCTTGTCAGCATTAGATCTATAATTGTAATTACCCCACATTATGTATACTAAATGTCTTGAAATGTTAAATTTAATTAATATAAGGACATTAATGTAATTATTATAGTATCACTGCCTTTGGTTATGTATTAGATTACTCATGTCCTCTACGCATACAAATCTTTTAAATATAAAACTTAGGGAAATATTTTACCAATCTGGCTTTTCCAAATGAAAATTGTCTGCAATGTAATCTCTTTCTGACTTACAGAGATAATAAATTTTGGGGAGATTGAACTACAACATTTAATATTTTGTAATTGGAGAAAAATAAGTTGTCATCAATGTTATGTATCAACTTAGCTTTTCTTTTCACTAGCATGAAAATTTAAAGTCATGTTTGAAGGACAGTGGGGAGAATTATTTTGATAAAGGATTGACAATGTAAAACATGAAGGTATTTTGCTACTTTTTCCAAAGGGAGAAAATTATAATTTCACTTAGCCTTTGACTCCTGTTACTGATTTGGATTATAAAAATTGCATTTCTTTTCCTTTTTGGAGAGAGAGAATCAATGTTTCATTGAGTTTTTCACATGGTTTTCATTGCTCTGACACTTAGCTGCGTATATGGGTGCTGGTCTTTGAATCTGTGTATTCATGCATGACAGGAAAGTGCTGTAAATGCTGAGCCACTGCTCCAGCCCCAAAATTGCATTTCTTGACTCATAACTATTATGCAAACTGAACATCA
This sequence comes from Aplodontia rufa, assembly GCA_004027875.1. Taxonomy (NCBI): domain Eukaryota; kingdom Metazoa; phylum Chordata; class Mammalia; order Rodentia; family Aplodontiidae; genus Aplodontia; species Aplodontia rufa. The sequence goes on along the minus strand of PVKS010047942.1, from coordinate 1,091 downwards.
TTTTATTGTTGTCCTTTTTTCATTTTGTATTTCTTGTAAAACATTTTAACTGTTATCGAATGTTTTGAAGAAGTATACCTTCTAAAAAAAACCTCCGTTAATTTGGGATAACAAGCCATCACAGGATGTGAGGCTGACTTACAGTACTAATATTGATCCCAATTAAATCAAAAGGCATAAGTAACTATAAAATTATAGATATTAGAGTTAAAATACTACAGGGCTGATGAAACTGGCCTGCTAGATATTTAATACCAATGCCAAGAAACTAAAAGGTAAGGAAATTAAAGGGTTAAGGAAAAGTCAATATTTTGGCCTTTGCCCTGTTTAGTCAGCTAAAACTTTGGGGACAATGAGACTTCTCTACAGGCTTGACAACTCTTGGTGACATGACCTCCTGCTCAGAGAGATTAAATGACCTTAAGGAATACAAAGTCACCTAATCTACATGCTGCTAAAGGAGGAAATTCATTGGACAGTCATATGTCCCTGATACTTCCAAGTGAAGGCACATATGGTCAACAAGACTCTATACTATCCAGGCAGATGCCAGTAACAGAGGAACTAAAGGGGTCCTCCTAAGTTCCCAGGAATGACTTACTAAAGAATCTTGGTATTCTTGGTATCTATTATCTTTGATAATAGATTATAATAAGGTCACTTTTGACAGACTTGGTCTTAAACATCAGGCAAGAGATTTATAACTAATGTATAGCCATACTTTAAATGACTACGATTCTTTTGATGTAATTTAAGAATTACACCTATGTCAGCCATACCAGAGGTAATTAAACCTAAAGCTATAGAGAAAAAAATTTCCTAGAGAGAAGGGCCTAATACACAAGTATGTCCTGAATCAATTTGAGATCTATCTGTACCCTTCTCATTTTGATCAGATTAAAATGAACTGCTACTGAGGCCCCCGCTTCTAGTATTTGCAATGAACAACTTCCAGTCTGGAGATCTGATTTTAGATGAGATCTGAAAAACAGTGAGGATTCAACTGAGCAGAAAAGGACTTCACCAATTATTCCTGAACAACATAATGTGTATCCAAACTGCTGAAAAGGGGATAACTCATTACCATGGCT
>PVKS010047941.1:0-12625 GCA_004027875.1 Aplodontia rufa | reverse complement strand
ATCACACAACAAAATTAACAGACCAACTGCTTAATATCTATGAGTTTTCCAGTTATATAGCCATCCTGCTTTGTTTCCTCATATAAGTACAATAATCACATCTAGTAACAAAGCACAGAAAATATATTAGATGACAGAATCTTGTATTACACAAAATATGTTGACAGATTGAAATCATGAACTAAATATAACAGGTTCATCTAATGGAATACTTGAATCATTGTGAGTAGAGGAAATGGAGCCGTACATTGGGAGAAGAGAAAATTGTATGAGAGAAGGGTTCTGGCACCTGAGTGAAACTGGGTGCATTCCAGCAGCCCTCTGGGATGGCTATGGCAAGACCAAGTCCACAAGCTTGATAAGATAAGAAGAGTCACATATAAGCCAGGTAACTACAATGTTATTTGCTGAAACAAGTTTGAGGGGCACAAAAAAAAAAAAAAAAACCAGCACAGGAAGAGATGATGGGGAAGGACTTGGGCATCTTTTTCTTTTCATTCTGTTTACCTTAGGTACACAACTAGAGATACAGTGAATAAGAACTGTACTGGGCCCCTTTCTATCCACTACCATAGGAAAGAAGATAAATAGCTGAGAGCAGATCAGGATAATTCTTTTTCTTATGTGAAAATTGGCAGCCTAAAGACTTAGATATTACTGATGCTAAACTTAACCCTGCCCCATCCTTGTGTGCTAGCCTATTCCCACACTCCAACTTCCAGAGGTCAGGTTCTGTAGCAACTGAAATCGGAAATGGTTTAATTTCATAGAGGGTGAGATTTACTCAGAAATCACCAGCATTAAATATTACTCAAAAATTTCAAGCTAAATTTTAAGAATTAATTTGATTCAAGTTTTCCAATAAGAAAAGCAAAATTTCAACCTGTCCAGTGCAATATGCAATATTTAGCTGCATCTACCATATGAACATTATACACAAGCTCCCACTTGACTTCTGATTCCATTTATTTGGTAGAAAGTGATCACTTTCCTGGCCCACGTAGTGAAGTTCTGCCCCAAAGTCATGACTGTGTTTGAGTTTCAGTTTCTCAAAACACTGCTCTCAAATAAAGTGACAATTTTTTGAGTTGAAAAGTGACACAAAACTGATCTAGGCAAAAGGCAGTCAATCTTTCTGACAATTTTCCAAGAAAAAAAAAAAAAGACACAAACTTGAGCTCTCGGCTGGTCTCTAGTTTCCACAAAAGCATGGCAAGCAGCTCTGTGAAGTTCTGTGGACGCTTTGGGAGTTGTATTTTTGGGGTTGAGCTGATCTTTGGTTCTCATTCCAACTTGAGCAAACCAAAATGTTTTTTGGGTCCCATCACTGGTAATAGGTACATTCCTGACAGGCTAGTAACCCCTCAGAAATTATGGTATGTTTAAAAACAGAATTGCAAAGTATGTGTGAGTTATATTCACTAGAACAAATACAATAAAAGTCAGAAAACAGAGCATTACAAAAAAAATACAACTATTTTTCCTGCTGCTTGTTTAAGTTTGAAACACTTTAAATATAAACCACCAAAGCAATTTTAATGCAGGTAGAAGATTTAACTTCCCATCCACATGTTTATCAGCTCCCCTATGCTGTGTTTATGAACTTGAGTGAGTACTGTGGAGGATACAGAAGAGCTCTGGTCTTATAATCTAACTGGTAAAAAAAAATATGCTAAAACTTAACACTACATGATACAGACTTGAAAACTCAAATGAAATGATGGGGAGATTGCTATGGAGACATAGAAGAGAATGAAAATTTAAATTGCTAGAACAAGGAAAGCTTTAGGAGAGGGGTAACACCTTAAGTATAGCTTGAGGACAGTCGGGGCTTCCAGTTAGATATGAGAATGTACAATGCAGGAAGGGCAATGCCATATGCAAATCCATCACCATGGAACCATGTTGCAGAGGATGCTCAGAAATGGCAAGTAGTCTCTTTTGACTGGAACCCTGGGTCAAACTGTGCATCACCAATAATCTCACCTATGAATGACAGAAACTCAGCTCCAATCCCTGGAGACACAAAAGGATCTACTCAAGATTGAGCAGGCTCATAGAATCAAACTGAAGGAGAGCTAGCATATTTGCATCTTGGTATGCCTCAAGGAAATGGACGCCCTTTTAGGGGTTTTAGCCCATAATATTTAAATGGTCCACCGAGTCCTATGAAAAGTCCCCAAAGTTTAAAAAGTGACTTCCAATCTGGACTCACCTAGTAGCATGTTCTATCCTTATGATTCACAGTTTTTCACTTATAAAATAGGAATACTTATAATACTTGTCTAGCCTAGCCACAGCGGGTAGCTAGGAGGTTACAAAGATTCCCTAAGTACAAAATGAATCTTGCAAATACCCTGATCAAAACCACAAGACAAGCATACTGTATAACTCAGAAAAAATGTTACCAAGCAATCAATTTTTTTTTCCTCTGAAGGGTGGGGTGGAAATTTGGAAGCCCAAGAATCTCTACACACACACACACACACACACACACACACACACACACACACACACACACAAAAGAAAGGGAGAGAAGAAGAGAGGGAGGGGGAGAGAGAGAGAGGGAGGGAGGGAAGGAAACAGCTCAAATAATCTGAACAAGCTGTTCCAATGAGGGGAAAAAAATAGCAAAGTGTAGGTCACTTTTCATCTTCCTATCACTTTCAGGAAAAGCCAAAAAAGTAAAAATAAAAGATGCAACATCAGTTTTTCCATGTGCTAAGCCAGAGATAGCCACCTCAACAGGAAACTGTTATTTAAATAATAGTTATAGAATCCAGAGGCTTAAGAGAAATAACATAATACTGTACAAAGAGACAGAAACTAATTTCATCCACAGCAACTGAGATACATAGGTCATCAAGAAATGCCACCACAGATGAAGAAAACAGCTTTTAATACCAAAAGAAATCCCAATATACCTCTCCTTTTCCGGTTTTCAAACTTCTTTTCAGCAAAAGAAAATGAAGTACGCAGACTATAACTTATATCACCCAAGGAAAAGAGAAGCATTAATCCATCCATGTGACAAGCTTCAATAAACAGTTATCATGGGCTAGGAAAAATGCTGGGAAAAGAAATAGGAGAAAAATAGACTTTGATCCTGAGGAGGTAACACCAGCAGGAATAAAAAAAAAAAAATCTGCCAATATTCATTTGGTGAAAATAAGAAAAATTACTCACATTATCTCATCTGTCACTCAAAAACATGCTTTGAAGAAAGTATTACCTTACAGATTCAAAACCGGAGACCCTGGAGTTTACATTATGTGTTTAAACACGGTAAACCAGTTGTTGGTAGAACTAGCATTCAAACCCAGGTCTTCTGATATAATACTTTCCTTTTTTATTCCTATTAATACTTTCCTATAATACCTTCCTATTATTGCCTTCCCATAATACCTGAGGGACTTGAAGGCAAGGTTTTCTTTTAGTATTGCCACCATCCTGCTGTGCCCTTGGCTGCCTAGGAAATTCCATTTGGGCTTCACATTTTCTCTTGGCTTTCACTCAGAAAACATTTTGAATGGGACTCTATCATAAATCATCCTGGGCCCAATAAACACAGCATCAAAATCCGTATAGCATGAACTACTCCACACGAGAGGAGAGATGAAAACAAACAGAAGGAATATTAACCTCTCTCAGCTCAGGACAGACATGGTGGAGAAAACCAGGAAATGTGCTCACCTTTATTCATGCTTCTCAGAATGAATGAAAATAGCAGTGAAGTATATTACTCCTGCCATTAAACTGACACAGTCTCTTAAACCCACTGTTTATATTTTATAACAGAATTTGTAATGAGCATATCCTTCAGTGCGGCAGTTCCCCTTCTTTGAACGCCATAAGACGTTACCACTTAGAACACCAAAAGCTCTGAGTCACTGTTCTCTCTCATCTCTTTTGTCTGAGCACCCAACTACTTGGCAAGTCCTATCAATTGTACTTCCAAAATATATGCCCTCTGTTCCTCACTCCCTTGTCACTGTGGAACATCATTTGACTATGAGCCCTCTTCCTGATCTCTCCAGTTCCTATTTCCTACCACTAACATTTATTTTATATAATAAAGAGATATATCTTCCAAAGTACTGTTCCAATAGAATCACTATGCTGCTCAAAAATATTCACTGTCTTTCCATTACCTTTGAAATTCAGAATGAACACCTTTCCCTAGTTTTCAAGTCATACCACAATACAGTCCCATCCTAACCTTCCATTTCTTCCCCAAGAAAATTGCCTACTTGCAATTTTAAAACAAACCTCAAATAACCTTGCTTCAAAGATTTTCTACCCTTTCTGTAATCTAAGTGAAAATTGCCTTCTCAAAATCACCATAGCACTATCCTCCTCTCTCTCCTAAATCAGTGCATTCTAGTTTAAATTGTTTACAAACTCCATCTGCTCTTATATTAGATTAAGATTCCCTTGAAAATGAAAGCCTTCTTTTCCTTTGTATCATAGCTGGGGTTTTCTTGAGACAGAGCCTGCTTGAGTGATTCTTGTAGGAGATTTACTAAAGCCATGTTATCTATAGAAATTTCAAGGGGAGTAAGTAAAGCAGGCCAGAAAAGCAGAAGGAAAGAGGTACAGCTGTGGGTCCAAGGGAAGTCTGTCTTGAGCCTGATCCCTGTTCTCTGTTCAGGAACAGAGATTGCCCCAGAGATATTGCCCCCATAACCACCATGTGAGAAAGCTAGGCCACTATGTAGTGTAATAGTCATTCATTGGTCATCAGCCACATTCAGAGGAAATTTTACCTCCCAGGCACCTCTGGGCTAGTCATCTCCCATCAGCCACACACAATTGCCAGGAAAAGACTGTAAGTGTGAATCTTTAGCAATCAACACCGAAAACTACAGGGAAATGAGCGCACCCACCTTGTACAAGGAGTCTCAAGAGGGTACCTAACATCTGGTACAGAATATGGCCTGATAATAGCTCAATAGTGGGTGCTCAGTAAGTAGCTATTGAAAGTGAAGTGCATGAAGAAATACTTTACTCTCTCATTTGAAATACATTAAGACATTCTGAACAGTCAGCATTTGTTCACCTACTGCCCATCAGTTCTGGCTGCTATAGTGAAACACTGTAGACTGGGTGGCTTATAAACAACATTAATTTATTGTTCAGTGTTCCAAAGGCTGGAAGTCTGATATCAGGGTGCCAGAATGGGTGACGCCTGGTAAGAGCTCTTCTAGATTATTGATCACCTGACAACTGCTTGCTGTGTCCTCCCATGGTGGGAAGAGAGCAAAGGAGCTTTCCGATCTTCTCCTATAAGGTCACAGAGTTAATTCATGAAGGCTCCACCCTCCATGACCTAAGTATCTCCCAAAGCTCCCACTTCTAAACACCATTGCCCAGAAATTAGATTTCAACACACACATTTTGGGGAGACACAAATATTCAGTCCACAGCATTTCTCAGGACAGATAAATAAGCTAATATAAAGAAAATGCATAGGTTTGTTATATTACATTTCCCTTATTTAAAATATTTTCACTAGCAAGTCTGCACTAAGAAATTTAAATTTTATATTAACCATACCCAAGGAAAAATTGAGCAATATGTCACATTTAGAAATTTAAGATGAGGATCAGTGAAAATACTGAGATCAATTTCTGTTGAAATTGATAATTTTCATCCTTAAGGACAGAATGTCCACTCGTGGCCCCATCAAACTACCAATGATAGCAATAAATACGTACAGAAGAAGACAAATTTTGCCCTATAAACCTCAAGAGAATCTCTTAGCCATAGCCAATCATCTGCCCCAAGTTGAGGACTTCTCTGGATCAATGAGTAATAAATGAACAAATGATATTTCTGTAGGCAGCATATTAAACCACCAGTAATGTTGCGTTTCTGCTTTAAATTGTATCATGTTTGAATCAATGTTTGGGATAAAATCAGTATGGTTTCATTTTAAAAGTGCTAATAAAATGGCAAAATAAAATGTGCACCCTATGGAAACTCTAGCCACATAATTTATTCTTGCAATATTTCAGCAAGCCTGTGTGGAGTGACAGAGATTTACAAGTCACCTTAAGAGCTAATGAGACTATGCAGAGAAATAAAACTTGTTTGCTGCCCCCTCAAGATGGTCACAATCTAGTAAGAAAAGCAATAAACATCTTGATGTCAGCTCACAGAAAGGGTATAGTTCACTAATTAAACTACACAAAACCTCTGTTGAACATTCGTTCCTATTTCATCACCTTAACTATGAAGTACAAATTCCTGAGCATTCAAAATGCTTCACAGTATGACCCCTTTCCACCCTTGTATGTATTTATATTTTTATATTGAGACAGTGCCCTATGTGTGCAAGGCAGGGAGGTGCTAGTAGATAAGATACACACTAGCCTTGTAGCCAGTGCTCTTCCATTTCCCACCCTTCCCTTTACACCCATTAACTTCCAATCACGTACATGTAACTGATTGTTCCAAGAACAAGCCATTGAATTCCCAAATTCTGTGATTCTGGTAAATGTGTTTCTTCCCACCTGGCATGACTTTTACCATATTTTTCACCCAGTAAATTTTCTAGTCTTTCCGGTTTTAGCCCACATACTACCATTTGGAACTACATTTCTCAATAAGCCTGCTATTCAGAAAAGGCAAACCTCTCTCCTTGGTTTGGAAGGTACGGAGCCTTCCCCTTACCTAACTTAACATTGTTCAGTAAGCAACACTGACTGTATCATGGAGCATTCCAAAGGAAAAGGAGAGATCTCTTGCACTAGGATCATTTGAAGTGTCTTCATGATGTCTCACATAGGAACAGATGGGATGTAAGGGTACCACAAGGCTTAATACAAAAACCAAAGATTCATAACAAGAACTATCACAAGCCCTGACCCAGAAGGAAGGGAATGGTTACAAATATCTGGTAGATATTTGTAGAAGACAGTCCTTGGAAGGGGGGTCTGCTTTAAGCTGATTTAAGAAGAACAATAACGTTCAGGGGAGATCAGCCAGCCCCAGTAGAGTCACAAGGAGAAGAAATACCCTGATCTCACTTTCCTCTCCTTCTTTCTTGGTAAGGGTAGAGAAAAGATCCACAGGGAACAAGGGAAGAAACACACCACACTTATACACCTGTCTCGTTTTGTAGGCTCTGAATTCTATAGAATCTGGATCTAAATTTGTATTTTTCATCAGTACCTAGCACAATATCTAGAATGTAGTAGATCCTTATTAAGTATATTCTTTTTAAAAATTAGGGAGTCAGGGACTTTCAGTGTTGTCCAGGTTGGTCTCAAATTCTTGGCCGCACACCATCCTCTGGCCTCAGCCTCCTTAGTATCTGAGAGTACTAAATTCCCCAATAGGTGTTAGATATATTCTTAATGAATGCTTGCTATAGAAGCAGTACAAAGGTGTTTAATATTCAAAAGAACGCAAAATTATATGTGACCAAGCAGAGTGATTAAGGCTACCCAGACACCAGTCCTTGCTAGGTTATACATATAGAGGGTGCTAATTGTTGAGTTTATTAATTCAGAACTAGACTGATAACTCACTTCTCGACATTTTCAGACTAATGACATGTACAGACACTTGGCTAGCAGATATATATTGCAAAACCTTTCAGACACAATTCATCTATTTGCAACTTTTTCCCAGAAAAATGAATGGGAAAAAAGAAGCTTCACAATTAGATTTCCCTCATTCTCTTTCACCTTGGGCTTTGCATTATTGCTTAGTAAATATGATGCTATGCCTCATCTCTTTTTCCAGGGCATGAAATTTGTTTTATTTTCCAGCAGTGCTAAAGGAATAATTCTTAATAATTTGTATAATAATTTTCTAGAGGAATATCATGGATTAATTAAATCTATAGATGACTCTAAATCCTACTCAGGGATGTCAATATCCCTGTCTATCAGATCTTTAAATGAAAGTGTAACTGATAACTGACTGATTTAGGTCTCACTAAGTTTCAACCTAAATATTCTCATCAAATTGCTGGTACAAGAAACAAAGTGCTGACAACATAGGACAAATGGAAGGCCAAATAACCTATAAATTGGATAATCAGCCAGTGAGTTATTGAGCTGGAATATATTATGAAGTCCTCTTCCATCAATGCAATTTTTACCGATGCTTCAATGTTTCATCAGTTTTATGTAAAAATCACTGCTCCAGGAATACAAAACTGATTTTGAGATGGAGAATTCTCCCACTAGTACTTAGGACATTTTAAATTAAGTTACACGCACTTATGGGAGAATAGCTCTTAAGTTTTTGGATCTGAGACTGAGAATTTGCCTGCATATATATTTGAATGAAAGATTTTTGTCTGAAATTTTATAAGCTTTACATCATGCAGCCCAAATATTTCCCCTTATACCACCAGCTCTATAATGAGATCAAAATGGGCAATTCACCAGGCCTTATACTTTATAGGACTCCCACTGCTGGAGTTCCACTGTCAGGTTGAAAAGAAGGAAGGGGAGGAGACAGGAGGATTCTGATTGCCATTGGGGAGGCCACCCTTGCACAATGCATAATTGCAAACCTTTCTTCTTCAATGACCAGGGAAACATATATTTCATAAACAAACTTATCAAAGCAAAATAATCAAAGCTTGAAATGAAGGTACAGGCATCAGAAGCACTAATTGTCATAGCAGTTTGAGAGAACTCTTTGGAGCGTCTAGGGCTTCATGGAAACTGGCTTAATGCCCAGTGTTGGGCATTAAGTACCTCCTGAGCCCACTTCTCAAGCTGCTCCTTTGTTACTTATTTTCTTCTTAGAAAGAGTTGCTTATTTCTTTTCAATGTGGCTTTTCCAGAAAATTTTTCTAGAAGGAGATTGCCTCTCACTGAGTTGTCCCAAGCATCCACATTGAGCGTATTTCTACATCCATGCACCTCAGTCCTCTAGAATTTCTGGGTTGGCTACACTTCATAGATAGAACTCCCCAGGGCACTAGCTATTTTACGTCCTTTTTGAAATTTCCATTCTCATCTTCTTGAAATTTATCTATGCCTCAATCTCCTACACAGTTACAGCTCTTCCTTCAACAGATGTTAATTTTTTGTTTGTGTGTTTGTTTTTTAAGGAGCCAATCACATTGAAGGTACTCTCAAGGTCAAAGTCACATCAGAGACAGTCTTTGCCTTCAAAAATTCCACCATCAAATTGAGGAAATAAGTGTAAATAATCAGAATACAAGCAGAGTGTGAGTGCTCAGGTGAAGACATCATTTGAGTACTTTGGGAGAGGAGAGAAATACACCTCACATAATATAGTGCTTGCTGTGAAGAGCAAATTTATTCTAGTACCATTCATACATTAGAGAACAATTTGGGCATAAAGCAAATTTCACATTTGCTTCAGCATAATTTCATCTGCACAAAGCAGCACCAACTTGAACTGAGCTGTGTAAGGAAAGAAACATACATACACGTACCTCAAATAATTACTGTCACCTCAGTGTGCTGTAAGTCGTACCAAGCCACATCCAGGGATAAAACTTTCTGTCTGATTTCAGATAAGCCTCCTTCTGCTGCTTTACAGTAACTTACAATCTACAACTCTCCTCTGCTAATTTCCACTAGCAAAATTCAGGTTGTTTTCAGGATAAAGTAGCATACATATTATAGTATTCATGTATATTGACATGCCCATTAACATTTGTAAATGTGTGCTGCCAGTGTGATTGGGTTCCTAACTTTATTTCTCACTGACAAAGTTTTAAGTGTTGCATTTCTCCCCAGAAATCCTGTGGCTCTTTTTGTGTAATTTTGCATAATGTGGTGATTTCTAGAACTACATCTGCTGTGTTATAGCGGGATTGACTGTCTATGTGCACATTGTTTGAAAAAGTGTATAAAACCAGGTTATATGAGCCTTCAAACTCATAGACTCTGATCCTTCTCCTACCCCCTGCCGCATACCTATATATCTACATATACTAGTTTTTAACATGGTTAATAAAACTCCTATTTGAGTACAGAATGGATCTAATCTCCTGCAATGGCAAATGCTAAAGACTAACCTTGTCCTACCAAGCACCAATGTGTATCCTCTCCTCACCATCCCTCCACCCCACATTTCTACTTCTTGACAATAATTATACCAAGGACCTTCTCTACTCTCCTTGTCTTTCTTTTCATCTTCAGTCAGATACACAATAGAGAATTGAGAATTCACAAGACGGAAAGATGTTTTGAGTTGGAATCCTACTGCTGCCCAAGTAGAAAATGTATTCCACCCAACACAGACTTAAAATAATCCACAAAAAGTGAATTTCTTTATAAAGCCTGTATCTCCAACTCCCAATACCTTGCTTGATACACATGAAGTACTTAATAAATGCTAGTAGGAAGTTAATTTTTCAGTAGGATAACAACTTTTAGCTGTTCTGTTGTCACCAGCATATTTATCTTCTTTAACTAAAGTAAGACCTATGACATTTTCCTAAGAGATAGAAATTATATATCTAAATAACCATGGTCATTAAAGAAATGGAAAGTCAAGCTATCATTTATTTTCCCTAAGTTAATATTGATGTCAGCTTAAAAAGACCTTATGTGAGTCCCAGATTATCCCTCAGAGCCTCCTAATTAGGATCTAGTGACTAATAAAGAGAAATAAAATATATTTCCCACCATTGTTTCTTAAGACTGTAAACAAAGAAAACCAAAAATAACCAACCTTATTTCTAAAGTTGTTGGAACGTGACACTTGTTACTATAGGAACAGAGCCAGTAATTCTTCATCTTTAATTCAACTGATTAATTTAAACAGTAAAAGAATTGGAAAATTGAAAACTGATGTTTGAACTGAATTAAGGAGCCAATTCAAATGCAAGTAACACTAACCTGCCTCAGGGATGGATGGGTCCAATTCGAAGCTACTTAATTATACCACAGATAACTGAAATAAGCATCAATTGATGAATAAGATGTCCTCATCAGTGTCTAAGGAGCCTGAGAATCAAATTTGGATCCCTCTGAACTGAGTTTTTTGTTTTAATAAAGCACCTTGTTTCCCAAATGAGTTCTATTCATTGCTAAAGCTTAGGTTGCTGTAGGTAGGTTTCTTGAATAATCAAACATATTGAGAGCTGGTATTGACATACTACTAGTGTTTGAATGTGTTCCCCAAAGTTCATGGGTTGGAAACTTAATCCTTAGTGCAATGGTATAAAGAGGTGATTAGGCCATGGGTGTTCTTCCTTCTTGAATGAATTTATGCCCTTATTGCAGCTTGACTTCTTTAGGAAAGGATACCTTTTGCTGTGTCTTACCCTCTCTTTCCCCTACCACCATGGGGTGTGTTTCAGTCAACCTTTTTGCCACTGTGACCAAAAGACCTGAAAGAACAACATAGAGAAGGAAAAGCTTATCTGGTGCTCATGGTTTCAAAGGACTCAGTCCACAGATAGACAACTTCATTGCTTGAGGCATGAGGTGAGGCAGAATACCATGGCCATGAGGTGTGGAGGAGGAAAGCAGCTCAGGAAACGGAAATCAGGAAGCAGTGAGAGCTCTACACACCAGTGACAAAACTCCAAAAGCAATCCCTCCTCTCAGTGGCCTAGTTCCTCCAGCCACACCTCACCTGCCTATAGTTACCAACCAGTTAATTCATTCAAGTGGATCAATGTACTTATCAGGTTAAGGCTGTCACAATTCAATCATTTCACCACTAAACTTTTCTTTCATTGTCTCACACATTTCACACATTGTCTAAACCGTAACAAAACAATCCAGTAAGAAGGCCTTCCCATGATGTGACCTCCCTATCTTGGACTTCCCAGCCCCCAGAGCCATGAACCAATAATTTCTGTTCAATCAATTCACCCAGTTTTTAGTACCACAATACAGTAATACAAAATGGACTAAGATACACACACACACCAAAATACTGAAATATAACATAATCAAATTTTTTTTTCCATTCAACATATCTTGGAGAGGCAGAAAGTTCTAGAACTTTCAGAACACATTGCAACCTTTAAAAAAGCATGACAAAAATTAAAAATGGAAATTTTTAGAATACTTGCCAGAGGACAAAACTCCCAGAAAATTTGGTCACAAAAATTTGATTATATTTTTTAAAAAAATAACAGATGTTGGAGGGGTTGTGAGAAGAAATGAATACAATCACACTGTTGGTGGGACTGCAATCTTTTACAGCCACCCTGGAGAGCAGCATGGATGGAGATTCCTCAAAAAACTAGGGTTGGAACCACCTTATGACCCAGCTACCCCATCCCTGGTTATTTTCCCAAAAGAGCTAGAATCAGCATACTATAGAGATACAGCTACATAAATGTTTATAGCATCTCAATTTACTATTGCTAAACTATGGAACCAAACTAGATGCCCTTCACTGGATGAGTGGATTAAAAAACTGTGGTATATATATATACAATGGAATTCTACTCTGGTATCAGAGAGAATGATATCATGGCATTTGCATCCAAGTGGATGGAGTTGGAAAAAATTATGCTGAGTGAAATATCCCAAACTCAAAGACTTAAGGGCTGAATGTTTTCTCTCATATGTGGACGCTAGAGTAAAATCTAAGACAGATTAAAAGTTAGCTAAGCTCAAAAATAAATTCAACATAGGGGGAACCACAACTATGAAGCTGG
>PVKS010047940.1:0-12615 GCA_004027875.1 Aplodontia rufa | reverse complement strand
GGCAGGATGACAGCTGGTGGACCTTCCTGAGAACGGCAGGTTGACAGCTTCAGGACCTTCCTGAGGATGTCACGTGGACAACTACAGGACCTTCCTGAAGATGGCAAGTTGAATGCTGGTGGACCTTCCTTAGGATGGCCGGTTGACAGCTACAGGACCTTCCTGAGGATGGCAGGTTGACAGCTAAAGACCTTCCTGAAGATGGTAGATTGACAGCTGGTGGAACCTTCCTGAGGATGGCAGGTTGAAAGCTACAGGAACTTCCTGAGGATGGCAGGTTGACATTGGTGGACCTTCCTGAGGATGGCTGGTTGACAGCTACAGGACCTTCCTGAGGATAGAAGGTTGACAGCTGGTGGAAGTTCCTGAGGATGGTAGGTTGACAGCTGGTGAACCTTTCTGAGGACTGCAGGTTGACACCTGCTGGACCTCCCTGAGGACGGCAGGTTGAAGCTTCAGGACCATCCTGAGGATGTCACGTGTACAGCTACAGGACCTTCCTGAGGTCGGCAGGTTGACAGCTACAGGACCTTCCTGTGGTTGGCAGGTTGACAGCTGGTGGACCTTCCTGAGAACGGCAGGTTGACAGCTGGTGGACCTTCCTGACGATGGCTCTTTGACAGCTACCGGACCTTCCTGAAGATCGCAGGTTGAACGCTGGTGGACCTTCCTTAGGTTGGTCGGTTGACAGCTACAAGACAATCCTGAGGATGGCAGGTTGATAGCTAAGGACCTTCCTGAGGATGGCAGTTTGAAAGGTACAGGACCTTCCTGAGGATGGCAGGTTGACAATTGGTGGACCTTCCTGAAGGTGGCTGGTCGACAGATACAGGACCTTTTTGAAGATGGCAGGTTGACAACTTTTGGTCCTTCTTGAGAACGGCAGGTTGACAGCTGGTGGACCTCCCTGAGGATGGCATGTTGAAGCTTCAGGACCATCCTGAGGATGTCACGTGTACAGCTACAGGACCTTCCTGAGGTCGGCAGGTTGACAGCTACAGGACTTTCCTGTGGTAGGCAGGTTGACAGCTGGTGGACCTCCGTGAGAATGGCAGGTTGACAGCTTCAGGACCTTCCTGAGGATGTCACGTGGACAACTACAGGACCTTCCTGAAGATGGCAGGTTGAATGCTGGTGGACCTTCCTTAGGATGGCCGGTTGAAAGCTACAGGACCTTCCTGAGGATGGCAGGTTGACAGCTAAAGACCTTCCTGAGGATGGCAGATTGACAGCTGGTGGGACCTTCCTGAGGATGGCAGGTTGAGAGCTACAGGACTTTTTTGAAGATGGCAGGTTGAAAGCTGGTGGAGCTTCCTGAGGACGGCAGGTTTGCAGCTGATGGAACTTCCTCAGGATGGCTGGTTGACAGCTACAGGACCTTCCTGAGGATGGAAGGTTGACAGCTGGTGGAAGTTCCTGAGGACGGCAGGTTGACAGCTGGTGGACCTTCCTGAGGACAGGAGGTTGACACCTGGTGTAGCTTCCTGAGGACGATAGGTTGACAGCTGGTGGACCTTCCTTAGGATGGCAGGTTGTCAGCTGATGGACCTTCCTGAGGATGGCAGATTGACAGCTGGAGGACCTTCCTGAGGACTGCAGATTGTCAGCTACAAGACTTTCCTGAGGATGACAGGTTGACAGAGGGTGGAGGATGGAGGGTGAAGCTATAGGACCTTTCTGAGGATGGCAGGTTGACAACTGTTGGACCTTCCTGAGGATGGCACTTTGTCAGCTACAGGACCTTCCTGAGGATGGCAGGTGAACAGCTGGAGGACCTTCCTGAGGACTGCAGATTAACAGCTACAGGACCTTCATGTGGATGGGAGGTTGACAGCTGCAGGACCTTCCTGTGGATGGCAGGTTGACAGCTGGTGGACCTCCCTCAGGACGGCAGGTTAAAGCTTCAGGACCTTCCTGAGTATGTCACGTGGACAGCTACAGGACCTTAATGAGGACGGCGGGTTGACAGCTACAGGACCTTCCTGTGGATGGCAGTTTGACAGCCTGTGGACCTCCCTCAGGACGGCAGGTTGAAGCTTCAGGACCTTCCTGAGGATGTCATGTGGACAGCTATAGGACCTTCCTGAGTTCGGCAGGTTGACAGCTACAGGACCTTCCTGTGGATGGCAAATGACAGCTACAGGACTAACCTGTGAATGGCAGGTTGACAGCTGGTGGACCTTCCTGAGAACGATAGGTTGACAGCTACATACCTTCCTGTGGATGGCAGGTTGACAGCTGGTACACCTTCCTGAGGAGGGCAGGTTGACAGCTTCAGGACCTTCCTGAGGATGGCAGGTTGACAGCTGGTGGACCTTCTTAAGGATGGCACTTTGTCAACTACAGGACCTTCCTTAGGATGGCAGGTTGACAGCTTGTGGGATCTTTTGATGACGGCAGTTGGACAGCTGGTGGAACCTTACTTAGGATGGCAGTTTGACAGCTGGTGGGACCTTCCTGAGGACGCCAGGTTGACAACTGGTGCACCTGCATGAAGACAGCAGGTTCACAGGAGCAGGACCTTCCTGAGGACGCTAGGTGGACAGCTACAGGACCTTCCTGTGCATGGCAGGTTGACAACTGATGGACCTTCCTGAGGACGGCAGGTTGAGAGGTACAGGACCTTCCTTTGGATGGCAGGTTGACAGCTGATGGACCTTCCTGAGGAGGGCAGGTTGACAGCTTCAGGATCTTCCTGAGGATGTCACATGGACAGCTACCGGACCTTCCTGAGGCCTGCAGGTTGACAGCTACAGGACCTTCCTGTGGATGGCAAGTTGACAGCTGGTTTACCTCCTTGAGGACGGCAGGTTGAAGCTTCAGGACCATCCTGAGGATGTCACGTGTACAGCTACAGGACCTTCCTGTGGTTGGCAGGTTGACAGCTGGTGGACCTTCCTGAGAATGGCAGGTTGACAACTCTTGGACCTTCCTAAGGACGACAGGTTTACAGCTACAGGATATTCCTGAGGATGGCAGGTGACAGCTGGTGGACCTTCCTGAGGACTGCAGGTTGACACCTGCTGGACCTTCCTGAGGATGGCAGGTTGACAGCTGGAGGACCTTCCTGAGGACTGCAGATTGACAGCTACAGGAATTTCCCGAGGCTGGTACGTTGACAGTACGTTGACAGCTGCAGGACCTTCCTGTGGAGGCAGGTTAACAAATAGTGGATCTTCCAGAGGATGGAGGGTGAGAACTGCAGACCTTCCTGAGGATGGCATGTTGACAGCTTGTGGGACCTTTTGAGGATGGCAGTTTGACAGCTGGTGGTTCCTTACTGAGGATGGCAGGTTGACAGCTGGTGGGACCTTCCTGAGGATGACAGGTTGACAACTGGTGGACCTTCATGAAAACGGCAGGTTGACAGCTGCAGGACCTTCCTGAAGATGGCAGGTTGAACGCTGGTGGACCTTCCTTAGGATGGCCGGTTGACTGCTACAGGACTTTCCTGAGGATGGCAGGTTGACATCTAAGGACCTTCCTGAGGATGGCAGATTGACAGCTGGTGGGACCTTCCTGAGGATGGCAGGTTGAAAGCTACAGGACCTTCCTGAGAATGGCAGGTTGACAATTGGTGGACCTTCCTGAGGATGGCTGGTCGACAGCTACAGGACCTTTTTGAAGATAGCAGGTTGAAAGCTGGTGGAGCTTCCTGAGGATGCTAGGTTGACAATTGGTGGACCTTCCTGAGGAAGGCTGGTTGACAGCTACAGGACCTTCCTGAGGATGGAAGGTTGACAGCTGGTGGAAGTTCCTGAGGACGGCAGGTTGACAGCTGGTGGACCTTCCTGAGGACAGCAGGTTGACAGCTGGTGAAGCTTCCTGAGGACGACAGGTTGACAGCTGGTGAACCTTCCTGAGGATGGCAAGTTTACAGCTGATGGACCTCCCTCAGGACGGCAGGTTGAAGCTTCAGGACCTTCCTGAGGATGTCACGTGGACAGGTACAGGACCTTCTTGAGGCCGGCAGGTTGACAGCTACAGGAGCCTCCTGATGATGGCTGGTTTACTGCTGGTAGATCTTCCTGAGGATGGCAGGTTGACAGCTGGAAGACCTTCCTGAGGACTGCAGATTGTCAGCTGCAGGACTTTCCTGAGAATGACAGGTTGACAGAGGGTGGAGGATGGAGGGTGAAGCTATAGGACCTTTCTGAGAATGGCAGGTTGTCAGCTGTTGGACCTTCCTGTGGATGGCACTTTGTCAGCTACAGGACCTTCCTGAGGATGGCAGGTGGACAGCTGGAGGACCTTCCTGAGGACTGCAGATTGACAGCTACAGGACCTTCATGTGGATGGGAGGTTGACAGCTGGTGGACCTTCCTGAGGACAACAGGTTTACAGCTACAGGACGTTCCAGAGGATGGCAGGTGACAGTTGGTGGACCTTCCTGAGGACAGCAGGTTGACAGCTACAGGACCTTCCTGAGGACGACAGGTTGACAGCTAAAGGACCTTCCTGAGGACAACAAGTTGACAGCTACAAGACCTTCCTGAGGAATGCAAGTAGACAGCTGGCAGACCTTCCTGAGGACGGCAGGTTGACAGCTACAGGACCTTCCTGAGGACGGGTGGTTGACCAGCTAAAGGACCTTCCTGAGGACGGCAGGTTGACAGCTGCAGGACCTTCCTGAGAACGGTAGGTTGACAGCTGGTAGACCTTCCTGTGGATGGCAGGTTGACAGATGGTGGACCTTCCGAAGATGGAAGTTGAGAACTATAGGACCTTCCTGAGGACGGCATGTTGACAGCTGCAGGACCTTCCTGAGGATGTATCGTGGACAGCTACAGGAACTTCCTGATGATGGCAGGTTGACAGCTGGTAGACCTTCCTGAGGACGACAGGTTTACACCTACAGCATGTTCCTGAGGATGGCAGGTGACAGCTGTTGGACCTTCCTGAGGATGGCAGGTTGACAGCTAAAGGACCTTCCTCAGGATGGCAGGTTGACAGCTACAGGACCTTCCTAAGGATGGCAAGTAGACAGCTGGTGGACCTTCCTGAGGACGACAGATTGACAGCTGGTGGACCTTCCTGAGGAATGCAGGTTGACAGCTGGTGGATATTCCTGAGGCCGGCAGGTTGACATCTACAGGACCTTCCTGAATAAGGCAGGTTGACATCTACAGGACCTTCCTGAATAAGGCAGGTTGACAGCTACAGGAGCCTCCTGATGATGGCTGGTTTACTGCTGTTAGATCTTTCTGAGGATGGCAGGTTGACAGCAGGTGGACCTTCCTGAGGACGGAAGGTTGACAGCTGCAGTACCTTCCTGAGGATGGCAGGTTGACATCTAAGGACTTTGAAGCGGTGGGCTCAGTGGCAGGCGATCACATCACTGGGCTTGCTGCCCTCCTAACCGATGCAGCTCTAAGACGGCTGCCTCCGCTCTTCAGCTTCCTTCCTTCACTGCATGATCCCCCGCTCCCTCTGCCATCTGCAATGTGACACAGACAAGAGGGCTGCTTTAGTTTGTTAGTGTTCCCCAGAGGTGTTTGTACTGAAGCCTTGGTCCCCAGGACGGTGGTGTTGGGAAGTCAGGGAACTCCTAGGACGTGGAGCTTGGTGCAGGGTGCTTGGGTCCCTGGGTGTGTGTTCTTGCGGGGATGTGGGGCCCAGGCCACTTCCTGTGGCCCTTTTGCCCTGAGGTGAGCAGTTTGCTCAGCCAGACTTTTCTCCACTGCCATCAGCACCTCCACAGATGCCTGAAAGCAAGGGGTCTCTCGGATCCGAGGCTGAATCTCTGGACTTGTGAACCAGAATATCTCTGCCCTGGCCTTTG
This sequence comes from Aplodontia rufa, assembly GCA_004027875.1. NCBI lineage: Eukaryota > Metazoa > Chordata > Mammalia > Rodentia > Aplodontiidae > Aplodontia > Aplodontia rufa. The sequence continues at coordinate 6,833 of PVKS010047940.1, read as the reverse complement.
CGGTGCCGGAATGGAACCCAGGGCCTCACCCATGGCAGGCATATGCTTTAATACTGAGCCAAATCCCCGAATCTACTTTTTCTCCTTATAAGTTAATTGTCTCAGGTATTTTTTTTTAAAGCGATGGAAAGTTGACCACGTAGCCCTCATCAGAGGCAGCTGATGCCAGCCCTGTGCTCTTGGGCCTCTAGCGCTCTGAGCCAAATAAGCCTCTTGGGCCTCAGGAGTTTTGTCTTAGCAATAGAAAACAGCTAACACAGAGAAGAGCTAAACACACGCCTGTCATCCCAACTAGCAGGAGCCTGAGGCAGGAGAATCACAAGTTCAAGGCCAATCTGGGGAACTTAGCAAATCTTGTCTCAAAAGAAAGTAAAAAAGCAGAATGTCTAAGGATGTAGCTCCATGGTAGAATGCTGTGTTCTATCCCTAGTACAGAGAGACAGACGGACAGAGAAATCCCGCTAACAAGCTTGTAGGAGGACCTGAGCTCAGCTGAGTTTGGTTTGTCACCCAGCTGACACCTTTTTTTCTGCCTGATGAGACCGTAAGCAGAAGACCCGACTAACTGGTGCCCAGGTGCCCCACCGAAACCGAGATGACAGATCATCATTGTTGTTTTAAACTCAGAATATTATAAAGCAATAGGAAACCAGTATGTTTAAGAAAACACGCAGGGCAGGAACTGCAAGAAGAAACCTTCACCATACCCTGAAAGGACACTTGGTGACACCGTGGATACATTGTTGGTTGCTGCTATGGCTTCAATATGGCTTGTCCCCTCCAAAACACGTGTGTGAATTTAATTACCAATGTAGTTGTATTGAAAGTGGTGGAGATTTCAGGAGTGAGCTGAGTTCTCCTGGGACTGGATTAGTGTCTGCAAGAGGGAATTGTTGGCTGGGTGCCGTGGCGCATGCTTGTCATTCCAGTGATTCAGGGAGGCTGAGTCAGGACAATGGCAGTTTCCAGGCCAGCCTCAGCAACTTAGCAAAGCCCTGTCTCAAAAAGTAAAAAGGACTGGGGATGCGGCTCAGCACAGAGCACTCCTGGTTCAGTCCCCAGTGCCTGCGCCCCCAGCAGGGACTGTTCCATAGCCCTTGTGTTCTGCCTTTTCCACGTGTACCCGCTGGCCCTGCTGCTTGTTTACCATGTTGTGTTGGAGCCGGAGGCCCTCACCAGAGGCAGTTACAGACCTTGACTCCCAGCTTCCAGAACCATGAGCCGAAATAGACCTCCTGTCTCAGGCATTCCGTTATAGCAACAGAAGACAGACTAAGGCCAACTGGCAGGCTCAACATCACTCAGGTTGATAGCCTCGATCTATGTGCTTACACAGGGCTCAAACGCCATCCCATGAAAACATCCCATGAAATGCCAATGGGTAGTTTTGGTTTTATTTACACAGATTGATTCCAAAGATGGTGTGGGAACATCCACATGGGAGAATAGCCTGGGATACTGATAAAGAGCAGAGAAGGGAGATGATAAAACATACCGTCAAATCTCCAAAATACAAGAAGGCAAAACTATGTTGATGGTCAAAAGATAAGTGTTGCCAGGAACTGGGGAGGAGAGGAGCGCGTAGAGGACAGGAGCTCATTTTAGGGCAGTGCTGCTATTCATGTGGACACATCACTGTGCGTTTGTCAAACCCCCAGGAGTGGGCAGGTGTGGTGGCCATGCCTGCAATCTCAGCTACTTGGGAGGCTGAGGGAGGAGGATTGCAAGTTCAAGGCCAGCCTCAGCAACTTAGGCCCTGAGAAACTTAGCAAGACCCTGTCTCAAAATAAAAAAATAAAAAGGGCTGGGAATGTGGCTCAGTGGTTAAGCACCCCTGGGTTTGATCCCCAGTACCAACACAAAACAAAAAAAACCTTTAGAGCTGTAAAATACAAAGAGCCACTGCTAATGTAAAGGATGGGCTTCCATACCAATAATGTATCAGCGGGCTGGAGCGGTGGCTCAGCGGTTGCCTGGCCTGCGCAAGGACACGGGTTCAAACAACGAAGTGTCAGAGCAACAGAAGCCACATGAAAAACTAAATCAAATTGGTTTTGTCTCCCTCTCTCTTTGTTATTCCTCTCTCTTCAAAACCAAAAACAAACAAACAAACAAAAAACCCAGCCCATGAATATATCAGCATTGGTTCATTACGTGTAACAATCATGCTACCTCAGTGCAAGGTGTTAAACACAGAGGACACTGTGCCTCGTGGGCTGGGAGGAGTGTGGGCTCTCCATGCTTTCTACTCTGTTTTTATTAAAAACCTAAAACTGCTAAAAAAAAAAAAAGTGATGCCATTAAACTAAGAAGTTTCTATACAGCCAAGGAAATAGTCAAAACAGTCAAGAGACAACCTACAGAATGGGAGAGAATCATGGCTTGTGATCCCTCTGACAGAGGACTAATATACAAAATTTACAAAAAAAACTCAACTTCAAAAACACAAACAATCCAATCAATAAATGAGCCAGAGATCTAAACAGAAACTTCTCGACAGAGGACATTGAGCAAGCAAAGGAATACATGAGAAAGTGCTCTAAATCACCAGCAATCAGAGAAATGCAAATCAAAACTACTTCAGGATTTCACCTCACTCCAGTCAGAATGGCAAAGATGAAGAATACAAACAATCAAAAATGCAGGAGGGACTGTGGGAAGATAGGAACACTAGCACACTGTTGATGGAATTTCAGACTGGTCCAGCCACTCTGGAAAGCAGTGTGGAGACCCCTCAAAAAATTAGGATTGGATCCACCATATGACCCAGCTATCCCTGTTCTCCATATTTTCCCAGAGGATTTAAAATCAGCACATTAAAATGACACAGCAAAATCCATGTTCATAGCAGCTCAATTTATAGTAGCTAAATTATGGAACCAACCCAGATGCCCCTCACTGGATGAATAGATCCAAAAGCTCTGGTATATATATACAATGGAGTTCTACTTAGCTCCTAGAAACAATGATATTGCATCTGTTGAAGGTAAATGGATGGCATTGGAAGAAGTCATGCTGAGAGAAGTTAGCCAAACACAGAGAGTCAAGGGCCGAATGGTTTCCCTCATTTGTGAAGACTGGATATAAATCCAGGCTTGGAAGTAAGGTAGACAGACTCATGTATTAGATCCATAGAACAAAAATGCAAAATGTTAATATTTATGAGATACAGTTGCAAGATACTTCATAAGATATTTGAGCAAGCTATGCTGCATACCTGTACAAAAACATAAATGTTTAATTCTACTGTCAAATATTTTGAAGAATAACAAGGGATGATAGGAAGGGAGTAGAAGGGGAAATGTTGGAACTGAGATTAAAGCAAGGTACATACCAAACAGTTATAAATGTCTCTATATATACTATAGCCATATATATTAAAAATATTCTTCATAGGTATAAGAATTATGTCACTGTGTTTGGGTTTTTTTATGAATAATATAGGACCCAAAAGAAAGGCAAAGGAACAGGGGATGAGAGGAGGGAGGGAGAAGTGGGGGGGGGGAGACTGAACGAATTGTTTTGCTGATTTGTGTGCACCTAGGAATATATGACAACTAATCCCATCATTATGTAAAACTATAATGCACTAATAAAAATATATTGAAAAGAAGGGGGAAAAAGGCACTAGATACCATGCAACAACTCAGAGAATAAATTAAGGGAACCCTGCAATTGCCCTGGTGCATCAAGGAGTTCTTAAGGTGGAAACCAACATGTCCCTTGAGCTAAGGAGCTGTAGCTGAGTTCAAAGGCAGCTGGGGTTCCAGTACAGAGTACCAGAAAGCAGAAAACTGCACGGAGGGAACACTTCAGACTTCCACAGGGCATCCTTTTAGCGTATTCAGTTGAGTACTGGTCAGCACATGCATGTGGGGAACTCACCAAGTCTGGAGGAAGAGCCTTCTCAAAGACGTAGAGGTAACAGTACCTGACACACAAAAATATTGCCAGTTCCCACAAGCAAATTAGTACCTCACGATTTGCAGGGAATTGGGTAGAGTATGCAAAAGAATTTTCTCTCAGGAGTATGGAATATCTAGTGTGAATACCACTGTGGTCTCACCTAATGAATCTTAAAAGACCCAAATGATCTGTTTCCAAGAAATTGTGCTCCCAGAATAAAGCTTAAGAATATTTAAAAGAACACAGAAATACAGGGCACCCATTTAGGTAAACATCACAGTGCCTAGTATCATGCATAATAATTAGGCATGCAAAGAGAAAGGAAAATATGACCCTTAACTAGATATGAACCACAACTGACCCAGAAGCAACAGATACTAGAACTGGCAGAGAAGGATATTAAAAAGTTATTATGCATATATTCTATATGTTTAAAGAGTCTTATACCAATAGATGGTAATATGAACATTAATGATTTTATAATTATATAATTAACCAATAGAAGAATATGGGTAGTTTCTTAAGTAACAGAGATTTACCACATACAGTAACATCAGATTTAAAAGTGATTCTAATACAAGATCTGTAGGTGCTTCGAATAATTTTTGAGTGTACTATTGATTGGATACAAGAAGACTAAGCCATGGCTATGAATTAAGGGTAAACAATGGTTCTTCTATGTGTGTTGTGTTGTTAACATCCCTAGAGCATACCCTAACCTTTTCACATTTGTACAAAAAGATTTACAAAATTCTAGGAAGAATTGGTCTGAAAACTAATTGGTATTGCTCATAGGCTTCATCTGTCTGTGAAATCATTTGCTTTTGGGGATTCTGAGACCACAAATATTACTCAGGTAATTTCTTGCTTATTTCCTGAGACTACAGTTGATATTATAATGTCATATTACCTATAACATGTCACAAAAAAATAGAATTATTTAAACAGTTGTCACTACAGAATGGTAAGGTAATAAACACTGGATTTTATTTATTGTTACTTTTTAGTATTAGCTATAGGTTGGGCCTTGGGAAAGAACTTTGCTATAATTGGGGTCCAGAATGTCCTCAGAAAGCTCAGTTCTCAACTTGGCACTATTGGGACAGATGCAACCTTTAAAATGGAGAGCCTAGTGGAAGGAACTTAGGTCATTGTGGCATTCCCTTAAAGGAGATATTGGAACCTAACCCTCTCTCTCTCTCTTGCTTCCCAGCCCCTTCTAAGTAAACAGCTTTTCTCCACCATGAACTCGCTGCCAGGATGAGCTGCCTCTCCATAGGCCCATGAGCAATGGAACCCAGTGACCATGGACTGAAACCTCTGAAATCGTGAGCTTAAAGGAACCTTTCCTCCTTTTAAGTAGATTATCTTGGGTATTTTATCATAATAGTGGAAAGCTGACTAATGTAGACTTAAGTTTTTTATGAATTTTATTTTGTATTGGTTCTAGTAAACCAAAACAAATAATGTTCATTTGTCCTCAAACTTCTGTTATGATTATGATAATGCATTCTAAAGTTCATCTTTTATTCCTTCATCATCTATCATAAGTAGTTACTTGAAGACAAAAATCTCTGTCTCACTATGGGCCAATTTGCCTTTTTTTTTTTTAAAGAGAGGGACAGAGAGAGAGAGAGAATCAATTTTATTTAGTTTTTCATGTGGCTTTCATTGCTCCAAGACTTCGTTGTGTATGTGGTGCTGGGGTTTGAACTCATATCCTCGTGCATGCCAGGCAAGCACTGTAACCGCCAAGCCACCACTACAGCCCCCCCCCCCATTTGCCTTTTTACTTTTTAGACAACTTTAAATTTTTGGAGAAGGATCTGATATTCCATAGTTGTGGGATTAATCAATTATGGATAACAGTGATGTCAACAAGAATGCTGTTTTGTTCCACACGGGGGTTAGAGGGAAGATAGGGAACTGTTGTAATCTAACAACTCCCTCAGGTTGGCATCACAGGATAGATTTTGGATGGGTGTCCTTCAGTTTCTTATCCAGTACCAGAAAAATTGTCCTTTAAATTACCCTGGCCTTTTTGCTTACAATATTTCCTGATTTATTTACAGAGTTTCAGATTGTTTTGTTGTTTTCTTTGCATACTGGGGATTGAACACAGGGCCTCACAAGTTTTATCCCAGGCCCAGGCTTTCAGTACTTAACAAAAGACTTTTTGGTCACCTTTTATCTCAGGGGTCAGCCACAGGTTATATTGATTTCTAGCTTGTTTACTTTCTAAAGCTCTCTAAACACATCTGGCCACATGTTAGATGTTTTCTGAAATACTTTCATTTTATTTCTCCTCATTAAATTTCCTAATTTAGGTTTGATCCCATTAAAAGGTAGGAAATGTTTCCTTTACTTTTCCTTTTGGTGATACTCCAGGATACTGTGTGAAAGAAGGACAAAACTGTTAAGAAATTTGACTCCCAATAATATTTGCATATCTCTTCTCAGGAGCATTTATTCTGGCTCTTATCTGGTGATCGGTCTTATTTCATTGAACAAGATGGCCTTAGGTTGGCACCTTATTGTATGATCATGTTATCTGCCTTGGACTTCGGACAATAGAGACTCGGTATTACCATTTGCTGATGTAAGCCCTTTTATAAATGGTCAGAAACAACATATAATGTATATATTGACTAGAAAAGATTGGAATATTTTCTTCTTACTAACCCAGCAGAAAACAAGCTTTTTCCATTTCTTTGGGTATAGATCCAAAATTGAGTCTCATTAGACTGACTAGTCCCATGCCCACTTTCAGCCAATCACAGTGACTTAAAAGATGTACTATAAACTTATTGGCTGGGCTACACCATATGTCCATTCCTGAAATTCAGGGGTTTCCCCAGAGGAAATAAAGGTACTATTCCCTAAAGAAAGGGGAAATGGGTGTAGCTCAGACCAAAAAAAAAAAAAAA
>PVKS010047939.1:0-12617 GCA_004027875.1 Aplodontia rufa | reverse complement strand
TGTCACTGTAATGTGCTGATTCTAAGTCCCCTGGAAAGATACCCAGGAGTGGAATAGCAGGGTCGTATGGTGGAGTCATCCCTAGTTTTTTAAGGATTCTCCACACTGCTTTCCAGAGGGGCTGTACCAGTCTGCAGCTCCACCAACAGTGTGTTAGTGTGCCTATTTCTCCACAGCCCCTCCAGCATCTATTATTGTTGATTTTCTTCATCTTTGCCATTCTGACTGGTGTAAGGTGAATCGTAATGTGGTTTTCATTTGCATTTCTCTGATTACTAATGATTTAGAGCACTTCCTCATGTATTCATTGGCTTGATCAAAGTCCTCTGGTGAGAAGTCTCTATTTAGCTCTTTGGCCCATTTATCAATTGGGCTGTTGGTGTTTTTGTATCTTTTTAATGTGCTTTTGTATCCGATTAGCTAAAATTTTATTAAGGATTTTTGCATCAATGTTCATCAGGGAAATTGGTCTGTAGTTTTCTTTCTTTGACGTGTCTTTGTTGGGCTTTGGAATCAGTGTAATGCTTGCTTCATAAAAAGTGTTTGGGAGTGTTCCCTCTCTATCAGTTTCCTGGAAGAGCTTGAAGAGGATCGGTGTTAGTTCTTCTGTGAAGGCTTGGTAGAATTCTGCCATATATCCATCCAGACCTGGACTTTTCTTTTTTGGGAGAGCTTTGATTGCTGCTTCAATTTCACTTTCTGTGATAGGTTGGTTGAGATTTTCAATGTCCTCCTGTGTTAAAGAGGGGATGTCATGTGTGTTCAAAAACCTGTCCATGTCCTTCAGGTTATCAAATTTGGCAGAGTATAAATTTTCAAAATAGGTTTGGATAATCTTCTGTATCTTGGATGGGTCTGTGGGGATATCCCCATTTTCGTCTCTGATTTTGTAATTTCCTGCTTTTTTATCATATTGAAATTTGGACACCAATATGTATGATGAAAAATTTGTTCTATGATGAATATATATACATAAATATATATGCATATGTATATATGCACATCAATGGAATAGAATAGATATGCCAAAAATAGAGTTTGTACATGGACAGAATAAGTCATGTCAATGAAAAAGAAATGAAAAGCAAAAAACAAATGTTTTAATTAGTGACATTTTATATATGGGAAAATTAAAATGATTTCCTTTTATATTAAAGAATAAATTAAATTTTATTTTAGATATTAGTAAATATAACTGCACTTGAATATCTACACATGAATAAACCTATGAGTGAGTGTAATGAAATAAATCACAAAAGAGTTTGTAAATATGAATCTGTGATTTTTAACTTGTATATTTCATACTATCATGAATAAACTAATATGGAAACAACTAAAAAATGATTAAAAATATGTGAAATGAAGACTGCAGACCTTAATATGGGAATGGGTCTCTAAACATTACAAAATCCATTTATGACACAATACTGTCTCAACCAAGTATTATATACAAGTGAATAAAAACAAAGAAAGGAAGGATTAAATGATGTGACAAAAAATCTCATCATATGTATAACTGTAATGCACCAATAAAAAAACAGAAATAAATAAAATAGAAAAAATATTTAAAAATAAATTTTATAAAGGGAGTAAAGTTTATTTCAAGGAGACTTTGGAAACACCAAGAGGAAGAACTAGCATAAGGGAATATGTGAGGGCCACTGTGATGTGGTAGGGAAAGTCATCACGGCATGAATCTCTGTGATTTTCTAAGTTATCCTAGAATCATTCCACACCCCAAGTGAATGCTAAGAAAAAATCAAAGGATAAATCCTGTGTTCAAGTTTTGCCAGGCTTTGTGCTTGAAATATATTGATACAAGTGTTAAAGGCAAAGGTACTGGCCAGACAATGATTAAGAACTAAGAATTTAGGGGAAAGACAAACAGAAATACAGAAGGCTTTACAGAAATGCTTTTCATAACTTTGGGTAATTATTTGTAGTAATTGAGGACAAAATATGAAGTCACATTGCTTTATTTAGAAATCAGATCTGTACTTATTTGCCATGGGAAACTTGAAGTGATCATTATAAGACCTATCTAATGATGATGCCTTGAGATTTGAATAAGGATTTTAAGATAAGTAGAATTATGAATAGGATTTAAGAAGTGCTATATGCATTTGTTGTGCTGTTCCTGTTAAGAGTACTTACAAGAGTAAGCTGACACATGGAAACTGCCATCAAAGAGCAAGATGAGTGGATTAATAATTTCAGGAATTAAGCAGTTACCTGCAGCTGGCAAGCAAAATGATGTAGAAAATGAACTCGCTGCTAAGGAAATCAGAGAATTAAGGATGGGAGTGTTTGACTATGTCATCTAATGATCTTTAGTAAAAATATATTAACAGTATGATCTAGAGGTAAGTGGGAGGAGATCATACCAGATTCATACCCTTAAGAGAAAGAACTCTGAACTAAAACTGTGAGTAAGTAGCATCTCACACACAAATGAAAAATAATTTCAGGTAGCCTCAGAATGGTGATGAAAACATGAACGCCACCAGGCAAGAATTCAGGATAGAACAGAGAAGACATATCTCGGCAGTATTTCCAACCGTATCATGTGTCAGAAAACTTTAGCTGGATATAACTATGCAAGTTTCACAAGTCCTAGGAAGGGCTTGTTTTAGGACTCAGCTGCTGTCTCAAAAGATTTAACTGTAGACAGTGTTTGTTGTCCTTTTGGGGGTTGTCCTATAAGTATTGGAGGAGAACAAAAAATTTTAGAAAATTGTACCAGTCTCCTAGAAAAATGTTGTTGTGATAAGCTGTATGGTTGGGAAATGTGACCATTCAAGGGCAGTAATATTTAAGAAAGTGAAATTTTATAATGAGTAGATGGTTCCCAAATAGTTGAAAATTTATTTTAATCCTATAATCACTTTTTTCTAAGTTTCTCTACATGGACGGATAAGTCTGTGATCATTTCTCTATGTATTTTATGTGCATTCCTTTCTTTAGTTGAATTTAAAGAAGAAAATATTTCTCATTACCACTTACAACTGCTGTCTTTAATAAATCCTAGTGTTACTTCCTCACATAAATGAGCTCGTTAGGTGGAATATACTAAAATGCCTTAAAATGTATCTGAACACATCAGAGAGTTTTACTATTGAATCAAAATCAAGTGTTCTGGAATTCTTAACAAAGCCTTATTATACTCTTATTGGAATATTATCAAACTGAATTAAGGAAACATTGGAGACAAGATATCAATCTTAAATAACAAATTCCTATTTTCTTTTAATGATTATATTTTGGTATCATTTTTGTGGCTGTTAATGTCTGCTGGTTACTGAGTTTTAGGGAAAGTGGATTTTCCTCAAAGACTTGAAATAAAAGTTATTTGAACATTTTTTTCTTTTCTGGAATGACTTAGTAAATTATAATAAATAATAGTGGCATTCAATCATAGATTTTGAACTAATAGAAACATTAAAATCTTTGTTTCTCATATATAAGCAGATTTGATTCAAGAACTTTAATGACAAATCTAAGACATGCCTGCTGTGTTCTGGGAACAAATTTTAATCTTATTTTAAAAAAGAACTATCTTGTTATATGTAGAAAATAATTAAATAAGCCCAGATACCTACTTCCATTTTAGGAAGTATACCTCCATTAAAAAGATAATAGATACATAATTGACATTACTGTTCTTTGAGATACATATTTTCAATGTCTTAAACTCCCATTAATGATTCACTTAAATAGGATACACTGATTTGAAGACAACACAAAAGTTGAATTATTTGCCTGCTAAGGTAAGGAGTATCAAATAAAGCATTTCCTTGTATAAACACATTATATTTCTTCTGGAGAATAAACAAAATATGTTTTCCTTATTACTATTTAAAATATATTTAAGTGCAGCTACTGTGCTTTTATTTTCAAATCACTAACAATGGTAGTGTAAATTAGCTTCAATATTTCTTCAAAAGCTACAGAGAATTACCTTCCTGTCTCTGTTTTTTCCTAGTAGAATGTGCGGAAAGTCATAGGGAAAAATGATGTAAGTCAAATTTGCCAAGCAAAACAGAAAACAATAAGTTAACAACACTGTTATTCCTAAAAGAGTAGATAATTCCAGTTGAAGTGCATTTCAGGCAGGATTGGCAGTTCTAACAAATAACAATAGTGTATGAATTGATACTAAAAACATGAGCTAAACAATGAATTACTCAATTGCAAAAACATGTGACTTAAAGGTATTACTACACTAAAACTTAAGAAAATAAAATAAAATTTGTTTACAAAGAATTAAGATTTCAAGGATATTTCTTAAAAATAGAAAATTTGAGAAAGTTAAGAAATAAAACATAGTTATATTGTTTGGAATTAGAGGTCCACAAGTCCTTCATTTTTGCCTAGGAATATCACGTTAAATTAAACCCATACTAAAACACTGGTTATGAAAAAAATACAGAGAAGGCATTCTAAGTATTATTAAAAAAACACATGACTTTTTCTAAATTATATATTTGTCTTTAAATTCAGAATTATTATATGATTAGTTATCTTTGTTTCTGTTTTATTTCTTTGTTTTTATGTATTATTGAGAAAAGTACACACATGTAGTATGTATACCTATGTCTGTATTTGCATTATATTTTATATCTAAGTTTTTCATATACTTATATATTACTACATTTGGTCATATATATGTATATGCTTGTATGGCAGAGGTAGGATTAATAAATGTATAAATGCATAGCAAAATCCAAACTTTAGTTAGGAGAATGTGACAAGTAAAGGGAACTTGTGTTGAATTTAGAAAAACACATTTAGTATGTGCTCTTACAAAGGTGAGAAAATAATTTTTTGTGTGCCATGTTTAGTGCAAATCTCTTTTGTGTGTGATGGAAAACAAGCACTATTTTGTGATAATACATGTGTGTTTGAATGATGAACCTGAAATCCTACTCCTGAGTAGGTATTTTTTAGAAAATATCCAAAATATTTGTAGGATTCACATTCAAGGAATTTCTTAATGTGCTGATCCTTCTGAAGAAGATGCTTCCCCATCTTGAGTGTCATCATAAAAGAACTATGTATATGAACCATAGTTGCTTTTCAGCAACTATGAGCTATGAACTGAAGTGTATTCTGAATTTAAATATGAACATGAGTGATGAGACCTCTCATACTTTGAATAATAATTATTTTTTAAGTAAGTTATGGCAGATTCACTGTGATTTTTAATTTAAGCTCTTTTCATTTGTAGTACTTTGAATGCTCTTTAAAGTAGCCTGGAAAGATGATTTGTTCTTACTCTATCTAAATAAAAATTGTTGCATTAACTTATTTACTAACAGGATTCTCTTATAATTAAATTATAATGTAAGTTTTAATTTAATTTGATATCAAGATACATAAAACAATTTTATTGAGGATTTCTGACAGAGTTCTTGAATCAAAAATGAATTTTTATATATGACTTATACAAACATCAATGATAGTATTAAATTTTATAAGTTCATGTTCCAAGAGTATAGAACAGCCTTGGAAAACATTCAAAATATTGCTGTGCATTTGCTTCATCCAGCTAAAACACAAACCTGCCAGATATGGATTTTTTTGGGCCTATCCCATCACTACAGAGCCCAGTTCCCAGATCAGCACTCTACAACAGGAAGATATAACCATAGTAAATATATATTCTCCAAATAACAGTGCTTCCAACTATGTGAATAAACTACTTCATGACATAAAACCACTTGTGGACCTCAACACAATAATACTGGGAGACTTCAACACTCCTCTGTCACCAATAGACATATCATCAAAACAAAAATTCCATAAAGAAATCAATGAAATTGAGAACAAAAAGCAATAAAAATAATTGATGAGACAAAAATCTGGTACTTTGACAAAACAAATAAAATTAATAGACCCCTATCCAATCTCTGTAAAAGAAGGAGAGAAATGAAGCTAATCAATAAAATCACCAATGAAAAGGGAACAATCACCACTGATCCACTGACCCCATGGAAATCCAGTGACTTATAAGATATTTTGAAAAACTATACTCCAAATTAGACAATACGGAAGACATAGACAGATTTCTAGACACATACAACATCACTAAGCTGACACAGGTCAATATTGAATTCCTAAACAGCATGATAACAGGCACTGAAATTCACACAGCACTTAAAAGCCTACCAAAGAAGAAATGCTCAGGACCTGATGGTTTCCCAGATGAGTATTACCAAATTTTTGAGAAGGAGTGACCCCTCTCCTTATGAAGCTATTCCAAGAAATTGAAAAGGAGGGAACTTTCCAAAACACTTTTTATGAAGCAATCATAACTCTAACATCAAAACCCAAAAAGGATACATCAAAAAATGAAAAATACAAACCAATATCCACGATGAACCTGGACAAAAAAATCCTTAATAAATTTCTAGCAAACCATATTTAAAAACATATCAAATGGATAATTCATCTTGATCAATTGGGCTTCATTCAGGGAATGTAGGGCTGGTTCAACACACGCAAATCAATTAATGTAATACATCACTTGAAAAGAATTATGGAAAAAACCATATGATCATCAAAATTGATGAAGAAAAGGCCTTTGGTAAAATTCAGCACCATTTATGCTCAAAACTCTAGAAAAGATAGGGATCAAAGGAACTTATCTAAACTATATAAAGGCTATATATGCTAAACCCTCAGCTAGTTTAATACTAAATGGAGAAAAGCTGAAAGCATTTTCACTAAACTTTGAAACAAGACAAGACTGTCCAATCTCACCACTTCTATTTAATATAGTTCTTGAGACCCTCCTGGAGCAATCAGGCAAGAGAAGGAAATCAAAGAGATAAGAAAAAGAAAAAATGGAAGTCAAACTATCCTTTTTTGCTCTCAATATTATTCTTTATCTGGAAAAAACTCCACCAGAAAATTGCTTGAACTCATAAAAGATTTAGCAAAGTGACAGGCTACAAGATCAATACCCATAAATCAATAGCTTTCCTATACACTAACAATAATAGGGCAGAAGAAGAAATCAGGTAATCGGTCCCATTCACATTATCCCCAAAAATAATAAAATACTTGGGAATAAATCTAACAAGGAAAGCCAAAGACCTCTACAATGAAGATTATCAGACATTGAAGAATGAAGTCTAAGATGAACTGAGAAGATGGAAAGATGTTCCATGCCTTTGGTTAGGCAGAATTAATATAATAAAAATGGCCATTCTGCAAGAAGCTTTTTATAGACTCAAAGCAATCCTCATCGAGATACCAATGTCATTCTTTAAAGATTTAGGAAAATCAATTTTCAAATTCATCTGGAACAAAAAAAAAAATCCAGAATAAGCCAAAACATTACTAAGCAAGAAAGATGAAACAGGTAGTTTTGCTATACCAGACTTAAAACTATACTATAGAGCAGTAGTAACTAAAACAGTGTGGTACTGGTATCAAAATAGGAATGAAAACCAATGGAATACAATAGAAGACCCTGAAACAAACCCACTAATCTTTAAACATCTGATTTATAAAGGGGGCCAAATATAACATGGAAGACAGACAGCCTATTAAACAAATGGTGCTGGACAAACTGGACAGCCACTTGCAGAAAGTTAAAATTTTACCCTTATCTTTCACCTTGCTCAAAAATCAAATCCTAATGGATCAAGTAACTAGGAATAAAACCAGTTGCCTTGCAACTGTTGGAAGAAAAGTTAGGACTAACACTCCAGCATTTGGGAATAGGCAAAGACTTTCTCAACATATCCCCTAAAGTGAAAGAAATAAAGTAAAAAAATCAGTGAATGAGATGTAATAAAGCTAAAAAGCTTTTGCAGAGCTAAGGAAGTGATCAAAATTGTCCAGAGACTTCCTTCAGAATGGGAGAGAATCATGGTATATGACTCTTCTGACAGGGGACTAACATCCACAATTTATAAATTTCTCAAAAATCTCAACCTCAAAATCATAAACAACCCATTTAATAAACGGGCCAAAGTGCTAAATAGAAACTTCTCAACAGAGAACATTGAGAAAGCCAATGAATACAGTAGAAAGTTCTCTAAATTGCTAGTAATCAGAGAATCACAAATCAAAACTACATTAAGATTTCATCTCAATCCGGTCAGATTGGCAAAAACGAAGAATATAAGCAGTAATAGATCCTGGAGGAGCTGTGGAGAGATAAGCACACTAGCACACTGTTCATGGAACTGCAGACTAGTACAGCTGCTCTGGAAAGCAGTTTGGAGAATCTTCAAAAAATTAGGGATGAACCTATCATATGATGTAGCTATCCCCTCTACTGGGTATTTTTCCAGGCGAGTTAATATCAGCACATTATAGCAACACAGCAAAATCTGTTCATAGCAGCTCAATTTATAATAGCTAAATTATGTAACTAATCCAGATGCCCCTCTCTGCTCTGGATGAATGGATCCAAAAACTGTGAGACATACACACACACACACACACACACACAGACACACAGACACACACATGCACACCATGGAGTTCTACTCAGCAATTAAAAACTGATATTGCAGTCTTTGAAGGTAAATGGATGGCAATTGACGAAATTATGTTGAGTGAAGTTCGCCTAACCCAGAGAGTCAAGTGTAGAATGATATCTTCACTCATCTGTGGAGGCAGGAGCTAAATCCAGTCCTGTTGAAAAGGCAATCAGTCTCATGTATTGAACCCAGCAAAATTGTAGCAACATATAATCTAAAGGGGAAGGGGTTGGTGGGAGAGGAAAAAGTGAAGGAGAATAGGCAGGGATCTAAGAGTAAATCTGATTTAAGAATATATACTCATATTGTTACTTTGGATGCATTTTTGATTGTACAATAGCTAAATTTCTAATACAAAAACATTAAAAAATAATGAAAAAAATTTAAAAAAAAAACACCAAGAACAGGAGATAGAAGGAGGGAAAGGGAGGGAAAGAGGAACTACTGGGGACTGAAAGGGAGCAAATTATATTCCATGCATGTGTGATTATGTCAAAATGAACATCACTCTTATGTATGTATAACTCTAATGCACTAATAAAAACATTTTAAAAATTAAAAAATTTAATAAAAAGTAAAAGCAACATGCACTTTAAAAAAAAAGAAATGGGACATAAAATCAGTTCAGGTAATTGTACAACTGAAGTTTTAAAGACATCAGTCCTTAAGGAAATGCCAGATCTTTAGTCAATTAAGACTCAATATATCTGTCTTTTCAGTGCTTTCAAGTATGAGCTTTTATGTTTTTTAGGATTTTTTAATCCATTGTTCAACTATGTTCTTAATAAATGATATTTTTAGCTTTATTCACATGTGCCTAAGTGATTATCAAAAGGACTTCACCTGCAGCAGGATGCAGGCCTATGTTAATGGTTTTAAATTTGTTCTGAATTGAGTTTAGTGTAGCTGTTAACTTATTTAGCTAAAGATCTCTAAAAGCAAAAGCCATTTACTTCACATGTTACAAAAATATCACTTTATGAATAACATAAAATTATTAATGGACAACTGCATGAAAGCATAATCAAGGTCATTTTATCATTATTTATATTTTCAAGCCACATTTATGAACTATTTCAAATGAAGTTAAAATGGAGAATAGTGCTATTTTAAGAGAAAACCAAAAATCTGATAATGCATAGTTTCAATAATAAGTGATAATATGGTAAAATAAAATGTTTGCTTCAGTTAGCTTTTGTAGTTCTATGATCGAAATATGTTAGCAAAACAACTAAGCATATGCAAAATTGATTTGGCGTTCACAGGTTTCAGGGGTTTTAGTCTATAGATTGCCAATTCAATGGTTCTGGATCCAAAGTGAAAAAGCAACTCTTGAGGAATTGTCAAGAAGAAAAGCTGCTCTCCTCATGACAGAATCAGAAAGCTGAAAGACAGTAAGAGAGAAAGAGAAAAGGGTCACAATGAGAACAGCCCTTTAAGAGCTTGTTCCCAGTGACCCACCTGCAGCAGTCAACTCCACCTTTCTATGGTTAGCACACATTCAGTTCATTCAAGCTACGATGGACAGATAAGGTTACAGCTCTCATAACTGAATCAATATATCTTCAAATATTCCAGGATTACCAGAAGCTTTTTGGAGATTCCTTATATCCTATGGTCTCCAAAAGCTCATGCCAATATTACAACGCAAAATGCATTTAATTCATCTCCAGGAGTTCCGTTGTTGTAATGGTTTCAGGACTGCTCAGAAATTCAAATTCAAATTTTTTTCTCAGATTCAAGGCAAACTCTTCATAGTGAGACTCTCCAAAATTCAAAATCAAGTTGCACATATTCAATATACAGTGGAACAGAGCAAATATTTCTACTCCAAAAGGAAGGAGGAATAGGGGCATAGAAAGAAGGAATGTAGTCAAAGCAAGGTCCAAACCTAGCCAGGCAAATAATTCTCCTTTCTCTTTGAATAGCATCTAGGATATATAGTGGCAAGATGTGATCTCCAAAGGGCTTGGGAAGCCCTGTCCCTTTGGCCTTGTCAGTTGAAGTACACATGGGCACTCATATAGCCTAGCAATCTCCTAGATTGTTTTGGCAGGCAGTCCACAGTAGTAGTATAATTTAATTCCAAGGGTCTGCATTCCAGCTTCAGGTTCAGCTTCATCTTCACAGTTTCATTCATTACTTTCTCAGGGGCAGCACACAGGGAGACTGACCCTGATAGACTGCCTCATTTTGGATATATTCCTCTGAAATACCAATAGAAGACTCCATGATCCCTGAATTTCAGGATCCTGCATTCCTGCAGAACTATTACTTCTTGGATGATTACAATATCTGTCACCTGCTCACAAAATGCCTGATCCCTGGATTCAAGGATGCAGTGGACTCTGTCTGCCTAAATTGACATGGTGAAACAATGAATCTCCCTCTCCCATGTGAAAGCCGGAAACCCCATGATCTCTTCTCAAAGGAATTTTCTTTTCTAGACCCTTGACCCTGCAGTGGGTGTGGTTTTCAAAATTCCTGTCATTCCCTCAAATCATCTTTCCTGTTGTCTTTGTGCAAAGTACTTAGCATTTCTTTAGGAGTTGTTACCTCTTTAAGAAGCACAACTTCCTTGGTCCCAGCTTTATAAATGTTTTTTTTTTTTTTTTGCCAAACTGCAAGTGTTTAAAATCCTTTACCTCTGCTTCTGATTCTTACAGTAAATCTGTTTAAAAGCTGCTAGCAATATCCATGCCACTGACTGAAAGTTTTGCTGCCTTGAAATTTCCTCTGCCAGATTAATTAGTGCGTCACTTTTAAATTCAGCCTCACAGACAGTCTCAGGGCATGAGGGAAATGTAGACAGCTTATTTGTCAAAACATAATACAAGTAGACTTTAGTCTACTTTCCAACAGAATACTCGTTTCCCTCTTAAAACTCATGAACACAGTCTGAATTTCTATTTCCATACTGGTCTTCTGAGCTCCAACCAGGATCGCCCACTAAGGTATATTGGCAAGATTCTAAAGCTTTTCCAGCCTGCATTTCTAAAAATTTCAAAATTTCCTACTGTATACCAGCTCCAAAGTCTTTTGAAAAACATGATCAGTTTAGTCACCATAATGATCCCCACTCTCAATATTAATTTTTGTCTTAGTTTTATCTGTCAACATATTTGTGACCAAAATATGCAAAAAAAAGAACACCTTAGAAAGGTTGATTTCAGGCTCACATCTTCAGTGGCCTCAGTCCACACACAGCTGACTCTGTTGCTCTGAGCCCAAGACCAGACAGTACATTGTGGGGGAAAAGCCCAACAGAAGAAAGCTGCCTCACTTGTGGTGCTGTAAGAAAGTAGACAAAAGGGGCGGTGGGCTGCATAAGAAACCTCATGCAAAGCACATCTCCAGTGACCCACCTCCTCCATCCAACACTCACCTGCCTGTAGCTACCAAACCCTCAGTCCATTCAAACTGTGATGGTCTAATTAGGTTACACATCTCATAAACGGATCTTTCCAACTTTGAAGACCCTTACGTTAACAGGAGATTTGGGGGAGACCTCATATCCAAATCATAACACTGCTTGTATTATATTTAATTATAAATTAATCATAAATTATATTTATAGGTATTTGTTTTCAGTAGTAAAATATATCCAAATTGTATATAATTGATAATGAGACAGTTTTAGGAGAGATGGTAAAATGGCTAGGTAGTCAGGACAAAGGGCTCCCTCTAAGGGCTAGCTGAAAGAGAGTGATTGACAGGCTATATTCAGGGCCTTCATATGCAAATAACCATGAGGGTCACCTGCGGGAGCAACTCCTTTGTCCCTGAGGTGGGATAACTAAGAAAGGAGGGAGGACACAGATGGGAACTTGGAAAGAATTGCTACAGGTTTTGCATAGATTTTAACCAATGACTTTGGTACTAAATTTCAATGCCTGCTTTGCATAGGTTTCAACTAATGATATAGATGCATTTCTCAATGCCTGCTTTGCATGAATGTTAATTATGTTCAGACCCCAAATCAATATAACCCCTGGCCTGACCTCCATTAGGCAAAGTCCTGCTTCCAGGTGCCCCTCTGCCTTGAGAAGTCTCTGCTCTCTTTCCTTAAATAAATCCTACTCCTTTTACTCCTCCTTCCATGGTTGTCCATGGATTTTA
>PVKS010047938.1:0-12623 GCA_004027875.1 Aplodontia rufa | reverse complement strand
GACGTGTTAGCGCTACCTCTATTCAAGCCAGGGGAACCAGGAGCTTTTCCAACTGGGGAGGGGCGGGCTGGAGAGGTGGGTTGGGACAGTAGGCCTGGAGGATGGGTCCCTGCTGGGAGGGGAAGGCTCCATCCTGAGCCAGAGCAAGGGAACTGGCAAGGTGGGGGTCCCTGGCTCACAGCTGTTTCCCCCCAGAACACGCTGATCCAGGAGTTGGAGAGCTCCCAGCGTCAAATCGAGGAGCAGCACCACCACAAGGTACCCAGTGGAGGGGCCAGCCCACCCAGCCTGGGGGTCCTCGGGGTCTCTGGGAGGAAAGGACAGCCTGTTTTTCGTTCAGCTGCTCTGACACCCAGCATTGTGTTAGCTTCTGTGTTAGATCATGTACATTATGTTACTTCATGACTGTCCATTACAGCCCAAACCAGTAGACACATCACTAGCCAGAGGTAAAAAAGAAAGAGGCCACAAACCTAGGGCGTAGGATGGGCAGCTGGGTCAGGTCCTAGTGAATGGCTCAACCAAAGGATTTGGTGGGGACCTCAGACGGGAGAGGTAAGAGTCAGTTGACTCTGGGAAGATTAGTTGTTGTCCCTGCCTCAGCAATATATGGAAGGACACCTGGGTCCTCTGCTGCCCTGCCTGGTTTGCCATGCTTCCGTGTGGTGGTGAGGGTCAGCTGCCTTACTCCAGTAGAGGCCTTCCCCAAACAGCCCTCTCCTGCCTGGCCCCTCTGCCACCTTCTGCTCACTTTCCAGTTGCTCCTTTTCTCTTTGGTGTGATCTATGGGCCTGGCCTGGGGCCCCAGACTTTGGACTTTGCAGAGCATTCTTTTGCTTCTCCCCAACTCTGCTGTCCTCTTTGTCCCTCTCTGACTCCCACTCTCCCCTCTCTGCTCCTCCCTTGCCCTCACCCACCTTGGGTCTGCCTGGCACAGGGCCGCCTGTCTGAAGAGATTGAGAAGCTGCGCCAAGAGGTGGACCAGCTGAAGGGTCGAGGGGGGCCGTTTGTGGATGGCATCCACTCCAGGTACTGGAGCGTGAGAGGTGGGGCATGCTGGGATGGGGTCCTGCATGGACCCTGAGGAAGGAGACTTCCCCCCACCAAAGACTGCCCAGGACCTCAGGGTCCTCCTCCTATTCAGGGTGGGACACTAAAGTTCAGAGAAGTTGGTCAGTCACCTAATCACTTGGACAGTTAGGAGGGGAGTACCTGTCCTCTGAGGGGTATGGAGACAAGGAGTCAGATGTTATTCCTTTTCTGCTATTCTGGGCCATGGGCCATGGGACACTTCTTGCATCTTCAACCGAGGGTCCAAGTTCCATGTTCTCCCATGTCCCACAAGGCCCAGTAGAGAGCACCACTCAGTCTGGTTCTTTTGATACACCATCTTTAGGATTGTTTGAGAGTTGAGGACCACCCGAGTTTAGGTAGGAGGCAGCGGGTTGAAAGGCAGTAGGAGAGATTGGAATAAGGCGATGCAACTTATGTCCTGTTGGAAGCTGAAATGCCTATTACTCATGGATGTGCATCCCTTTACCTGAAAACATTATAAGAGGCAGTGAGTGGAGCTTTTGCCTCTGGATTTTTCTCCACATTTTGGCATTGAACTCAGACCTCAAACCTATCCTCAATTCTCAGCCCAGAGAACAGGAGGAGATTGGGATGGAAGAGGCCCCTCAAGGTTCAGGCTCCCTCTGTCCATGTTCTTGCTATACCAGGGAAACAGGGATGGCTACTGTAAGGGAATGTTGAAAGATATATGTATATGTGGAAGGGCAAGTAATGTTGAGCTTGAAAGGAGAAGCCTGTGACAGGAACCTGGGGAGATACTCAAGTACCATCTTCAAGTTCATTAGGAATTACTGCAACTGTATAGAGGTATGAAGAGAAGCAAGGAACAGAGACATATAATAGTAGTTGGGATTCTTCCTATAGACGGACCAAAAGGAACAACCCTTCAGTTAATAAGACTTAGCCCAGGGTGTACCAAGCCATTTGCCCTGCTTGTTATCCTTACTGGTTGGGAATTCTTAGCTTTGACTATAGAATCATGGGACCCATCACAGAACTGGGGCTGAGTTGCTGATAAGAGGGGGCTAGGCAGGTGCTCCTTTGCATTGGGGTCCCACTGGCTCCTTTGCCGTGGGTTCTCTCAAGGGTTCTGAGCTGGGAGGCATAGGGAAGAAGCATCACAGGGAGACTTCTTGACACTCCAGCGATCATTATTGGAACCCTAAAATCTCAGGTTGGAAGACACCTTTGGGGCAGTCTAAGTGGTTTCTCTAGTCTATGTCTCTGATATCATCAGGGCCTCCTCCTGTACCTACCTGGGGATAAGGAAGGGGGTATGACTGGGTTGAATTTTAACCAGGGACTCAGTCCAGATTATCAGGAAACCTGAGGAAAGTTGCTGGGGAGAAGATCACAAAACAAAGACCATCAGGGTTGAAGGACCTCAGAGATCATCTTATCCAACCTTTCCTGGTGCTTGGAGCCTTTATGTACTGGTCTTGGCAGAAAGCCAGAGAATCTGCACTTGACTACCCCTCTGATGGGCAGCTCAACCTTTTAAAAGCATTGTAAGCCAACTCTTGCCATGAGAAGGTCCATTTTAGGCTAAATGGAAAGCTGTTCCCTAGCATTGCCTCCCTTGGTCATTCTGACCCCTGGAGCACCAGAGAATAAGTCTCATCTTGTGCTCACAGGGCAGCCCTTCAAGTATTTCTGTATGTCCTGTTACGACTTCTCCAAGGTGAAGATCCCTGACTCTTTGGTCCCAGTGGGTGCAAGCTAGGGCTCTCAGTCCTTAGGAGGTGTCATTTCTCCCTCCTATCAACTCTCAAGGTCGCACATGGGCAGTGCAGCGGACCTGCGGTTCTCCCTGAGCACAACCACCCACGCGCCCCCAGGTCTGCACCGCCGCTACTCAGCACTGAGGGAAGATTCAGCCAAGGTGAGGGGGTGGAGGGGTGAGTGTGTGTGTGGGTCTCCTGGGGAGCGTGGGGTCAGTTCAGCCGTGTGCCAGGCTCTAGTTACATGGATGGCTGGCGTGTGGTGCAAATCCTCTCCCCTGCCCTCCCCCATTTCAGTGACAGCTGCAGCCCTGGGGTTGGGGCCACTGTCAGCTGCAACAGCTGTGACCCCCCCCCTCTTGCTCGGCCTCCTGGTGGGCAAGAGATAGGGGCTGGAAGGCGGCCAGCTGGTCCCTGAGGCCCACTGAAGCATGCGAGCACGTGCCTGGGTGTGCAGGCGTGTGTTTCTGGTGGCCAGGGAGGGGGTGCAGGGGTAAGGTGGAATTGGCCAGCTTCCTGAGACAAAAGCTGTGGTTTATAGGGAAGATGAGGGAGCGATGATAGGTTAACTGGCTCTGGGGATGGCACCTGGAGTTTTCTGAGAAGCAGCTATGGTTTCATGCTGTCTGAGTTGGCCTAGGGAGATAAGGGGCAGGAAAGGGCTGACTTCCATCTTTTGGGGAAGTCTGACTCCTTCCGGTCCTCAATTGTTAGTTGTGTTCTCTTGTGAGCCCAGGTCTTCTACATGCTCTCGGGCACTAGAGATATAGATGGAAAAATAGGCAAGTCCTAGTCTGTGGGGGAAGATGCATCCCTGCCTTTAAGCGGACCGTAGTCTGATTGCAGTGTGTCTCACTCCTTTATTCTTTTGTTTATAAGAACACAGCAGCTGCCTAGCAGCTCAAACTAAAGGCAGCAGGAGCTTAAACAAGAGTCCTAATGAGGAGTTTGGGGACTTGGGTCTTCGAGGCTGTGTGTGAGAGCTCCCACTGTCCCTATCACCTATTCTTGTCTTCCCCTGCTCTTCTGGCTCTGCCAGTGCACTCCTGTACTCTCTCCTCTTTTGGGCTTTTGTCTGTTGAAAAGGTTTGTAGAATGATTTTTGAAAAGTTGCTACCTCTCAAGGTTGACCAGAGGGTCCTGTGATGTGCTAAAATTGTGGGAGAAACAATTTCAGCACATCTGATCTGCTTGGCCTTGTCCTGGTCCCTGGATTAGTCCCATTTGCAAGTTTGTATGAATAGAAACCAATAACCTTTATATAGCGCCTACTTTGTGCCAGACCCTGTTTACTCATTTAAGCCTCACAACTACCTATGAGTTAGACAGTGTTACTGTCCTGTTTTGCAAGTGAAGAAGTTGAGGCAGAGAGGTCATGCAACTTTCCCATGGTTGTACAGCTAGTGTTTGGTGGAGTCAAGATTCACAACAAGGCTGCTCTCTCTGGATTCTTCTTTATCACTCCTTGAGTTAGAGCAGATTCTTTTAGCCTTTCATTATGTAAATAAATCATCTGGGGATCTTATAAAAATGCAGATTTTGAATCTGTAGGTCTGGCAGTGGAGCCTGAGAGTCCCCATTTCTAACAAGCTCGCAGGAGATGCCAGTGCTGCCCAGTGGAGGTGGGGAGGGTTCTGTTCCTCAGCTTCATGGGGTATCATTACTACTTCTTTATCCTCTTCCTTTGCAAAGGACTGGGAGCCATCTCCACTGCCTGGGTTGCTGGCCCCCACAGCCACTTCTGCCTTTGATAGTGACCCTGAGATCTCGGATGTGGATGAAGAGGAGCCAGGGGGTTTAATGGGCTCTGTGGATGTGGTCTCCCCTGGTGGTCATTCAGATGCCCAGACCCTGGCCATGATGCTGCAGGAGCAGCTGGATGCCATCAACGAGGAGATCAGGTTGGGGCAGGAGCAGAGGGTCCAGGGGGTGCCTTGAAGGATAGGGGTCCCCTTTCTTGTGCTTGGGCAATGCAGGAAAATTTTCACATGTTTTATAGCTCCACATTAGCACCACAGTCTAGGGACCTTCCTGTTCCTGGTATTCACCATGATCTCTAAGGGTGTACATTCCATTACTGAAGCCAGCTCAGGGTAAGAGCTTTGTGAATGTTACCTAGTCCCTGAGGTAGGCAATGTGATCTCTGTTTTATAGAAAGAGAACAGAAACTCAGAGGTTATGTGACTTCCTCAAAGCCATATAGTAAGTGGCAAGCTAGGATTCAAACTGAGGTTGAAATTCAGTCCATTGTGCTGTGCCTCCTGTCCCTAATGAATCAGGGAAAGTTGTCAAAACCCTTCCTTGATCCTGCCTTTTTAGTGAGTTTATTAATTTAATGACAGCGAGGGAAAATCTGAGCCAGAGTGTATTGCTCTCCAGGCTGCTAAGGTCTTCTGATTCAATGGCTCCCAGACTGGATTTCATAGTTACAAAGAGACACCCATCCACCCTCCACAGCAATACTAATATAGATCTGCCAGCCTTTTACTTTGCAAAGTAAATCATTAAAGATAACTACCATTTACCATCATAGTCATTCTGCAAAAGAAATGGACATTTGGACATACCTAGAGTGGGAAAGACTCGTCCTTCTCCTTAGAGGACGGTTGGCATCTTCACACCAGCATGCGTGTGGGGTACGTGTGTGTTCCTCACTGAGTACCTTCCATGTGTACACATGTATCATTATCATTATTTTGCTTATTTTTTCATGGAACAGGGAGAACTCTTTGAAGGACAGCATCAATTAGACATCAATTAAAGGTCCTTCATCGGGGAACTACGAAGACCCACTCCAGACATTGCATATGTTGGGAAACTGAGGCATTTAGTACAAAGTGCAAAGGCCTGAGGTCACCTCTGTAGTTAGTAGTAGGTCAAGAATTTGGATTTTTCTGGGTGCGGTGGCACACACCGAGACAGAAAGATTGCAAGTGCAAGGGTGACCTCAGCAATTTAGGGAGACCCTGTCTCAAATTAAGAAACAAAAAGGGCTGGGAATATGGCTCAGTAGTTAAGTGCCTCTGGGTTCAATACGTGATACCCATCCTCCCAAAAGGAAAAGTATTAAACTGAGGACGCAGGCCAGCTAACAAGAGGGAGAAATGTTTCTGAGTTCCAAACCTTGTATATCCCAACAGTGCCAGAAACAACAGGGCACCCTTAGGCATAGCCATGTGTGTAGGCCTGGGGGTGGGGTGTGGGTAATGCCTGGCATCACCCTTTGCTGCTTTTTACTGGGGCTGATGGCCAGGTTCCCTTTTGCTTGCCGTTCAGGATGATCCAGGAAGAAAAGGAGTCCACGGAGCTCCGCGCAGAGGAGATTGAGACACGCGTAACCAGCGGCAGCATGGAGGCCTTAAACTTGACACAGCTGCGCAAGCGTGGCTCCATCCCCACCTCTCTGACTGCCTTGTCTCTGGCCAGTGCATCCCCTCCACTCAGTGGTCGCTCTACACCGAAGCTCACTTCCCGCAGTGCTGCCCAGGACCTGGACCGGATGGGGGTCATGACCCTGGTAAGTCTTTGGGAAACCAATAAGCAACTCTGTCGTCACATGGCTCTGGCTTGGGGAAGTTTATAAGGAATGGCAGGCTCCCTCCTTGTTGGGTGTGGCATCTTCCCACGATGTATGCAGACCCTGCGTGTTAGGCCCCGGGACATGTCCTGCGATAGGAAAGGGATCTGGTAGTATCTTTCTTACCCTCTTTCCCCGATAAGCATGGGTTGCTTTAGAACCTCACCACTGCCCACACCACTATCACTCTTCCAGAGATGGTCTTGACTTCTTTTTCCAGGCCAGCTCTTTCTGCTGTGATATTCTCTCCAGGCCTATGTAAGGCACTATATCCTATGTTCTCATCCTAAGACCTCTGGTTCCTCTTGGGGTGGGTTTAGGGTCCTGGGGGTGAGCACAAGCTTACCCTTTGCTCTCTCTTCCAGCCCAGTGACTTAAGGAAGCATCGGAGGAAGCTGATGGTGAGTGCTGCCCAGTGACCCAGGTACTAACGGGTTAATTGATCCCAGGCCCTTTCCTTTTGGCTTCTCCCCCAGGGCCGGAGGGTCTGAATTTGAGAATTTGAACTTGAGGGGCCGCAGGGCCTCCTTGGTTTCTCTGCCTCTCCGCTTCTCTGTGCTCCTCTGCCTCGTCTGGGCTGGGTAGGCAGGCCCCAGATCTCTCCCTCTATCCCCTGACGGCTCCACTGTCTGTTCAGTCGCCAGTGTCTCGGGAAGAGAACCGAGAGGATAAAGCCACCATAAAATGTGAGACTTCTCCTCCTTCCTCACCCAGGACGCTGCGGCTAGAGAAGCTTGGCCACCCAGCCCTGAGCCAGGAAGAAGGCAAGAGGTAAGTGAAGGAGCCCCACCTCTGGTCTCTCTGTCCCTAAAGTCGTCTCATCCCTCCCTCTGCCTCTGAAGGGACTGCATCTCACCTGTCCCAGGTGCTTGACTATCTTCTCTTCAAAATGTCATCAGGAAAGGTTGTTCCCTTGTCTCCCTTGGTCACCTGTGTTGATCATATCCCATTGCCCCCACCCCAACACTGACACTTAAGTTCTTCCTGAGGTTTAACTCCCATCTCTCCTGCTGTAATTTAAGTATGTTTCTTCTTATTCCACCTGCTCCTGGCTGTCATCTGTAGTGCCTTGGAGGATCAGGGCAGCAACCCCAGCAGCAGCAACAGCAGCCAGGACTCCTTGCACAAGGGCACCAAGCGCAAGGGCATCAAGTCGTCCATTGGCCGCCTGTTTGGGAAGAAGGAGAAGGGCAGGCTGATCCAGCTGAGTCGGGATGGAGCCACAGGCCATGGTCTCTGCCCCTTTTGTAGCAGAGGGCTGGGGGCGTCGGGGAGTCAGAAGCAGGAGGGTGCACTCTGCCTCCAAGGGCCACTGGGGCAGAAGCCACAAGCAGACGGATTTTAACTCTGGAAAATTGTACTTTTCTGTGAGCTGGAATGGATCGCTCGTGGGGGAGGGCGGTGAGCTCCTGCACCCAGAAGTGTCAGGCAGCGGTCCAGTGAAAGGCTGGACTGCTGTGCTTTCTTGCAATTTGGAAGTTTTGTGACGTACTA
Source organism: Aplodontia rufa (assembly GCA_004027875.1). Classification (NCBI taxonomy): domain Eukaryota; kingdom Metazoa; phylum Chordata; class Mammalia; order Rodentia; family Aplodontiidae; genus Aplodontia; species Aplodontia rufa. The sequence continues at coordinate 4,757 of PVKS010047938.1, read as the reverse complement.
TTTAGGACTTTCAGGAGAAATGTCTTAGTTCTTACTTCACAAGGGTCAGTTCTTGATTAGCACTTATTTCTGGTGCATCTGGCTTTCATGATTCAGAATATGAAAACACACCTAATTATGGCTTTGAGAAATTGAGTTCAAGAACGTACTTGGCAAGGGTGTCACCACTGTGGTGGCATAAAGCTCTAGTTCATGTTTGGCGTCTGGTAGGTACACAGTGTTGCTTTCTTCCTCCCCTCCCCCATTCTGTCTTTCCTTTCTTTCTCCCCTCCCTCCCTCCTTTTCTTTCTATCAGTCATTTGTTGAAACATTTGCTGAGAACGCCTGTATGGCATAGTATGAGGGGTTGAGCAATGGCTCATTCCTCAAGGAGCCCCATGTCTAATGAAAAGGAAAAAAGTAACAAGGCCAAACCAGTATAATGGTGGAGATGTGCTGGGGGTGCTTCGGGACTCGCAGCTAGCTGTGGAGCGGGAGATGGCAGGAACCGCTTCCTCCGCTCGGCATCCCCGAGCTGAAGCCTGAAGGCTCAGAAATTAGCCAAGTGCAGAAGAGGTGTGTGTGTGAACAGGAGAAGGGTGCAGTCTGAAGAGAGGGAGGCTGCGTGGGCGAGAGAGTTTTGTACCCCTAATATAAGCTCAATTTGGAGGAGGAGGGTAGGAAGAGAGGCAAGTGTGGACAGCCAGGCTCGGCCAGCTCCTGGGCCTGTTGAAGAGGGTGAGATGTTCCTCAGAAGCACTGGGAACATTGATGAATTTCATGTAGGGGAGGAGCTTGATCAGCTAGAAGAAAGGTACCTTTGAACCCAAATGCATAATCAGACCTTCCTGCACCCCAGAAAGGTGTGAATCAGAACACAGCTAGTTCAGTGAGGAGGTGGAGGCAGAGGGGGAAGGTGAGGCAGGTGGCTCTGTGCAGGATGTGGGAATGAGGTAGAGCACCCTCCTCCCCCCCTCAGGGGTGAGGGGAGCTGTGGAGCCAGCTACCAACAGGGAAGCAGTAAGGTCTGACAATGGCAGAGGCGTTTGGTGCAAAAAAAATTATGATTTCCTGTTCACTACATGGTGTTGGCACCTAAATGCAAGATAGCAACTCAGATTGGTTTCTGGATGACCTACACCTGCTGTGGGGACTGACCGGGTCTTCAGTGAATTCTAAGATGCCACCCTTTGCCAAAAATACTGTAGCACGAAGTCAGAAGATCCTCAGTAGTAGAGAGCAGAGCGTGTTCCCTTTTTGGCTGTGTAAGCCAGTGTGCTCACAGAAAAAGGCTGGGAGACATAGCTCTCTGGGCCAGTTTCCCTACCCTGACCCAACTCGGAATAATCCTCTCTGAGCCTCATGGGCTACTCGCACCTGCTCTCTGGGTTTGCTTTGCATCTTAGCTTGAAGAGAGAGGGTAGGTTCCGTCAAGGATTCTAGAGTGGGGCATATTTGGTCCCTCTTGCTGGAGATCACCCCAGGCGGACACCATCTTGGATGGGAATGACTCACCCAGTCCCACTCTGGGACTGCCTGTTGCGAGACCTTGGAAGGAGGGTCCAGGAATAGGGTGGGGTCCCATCAGGCCCAGTGGGCTGTTGTATCCTGAGGAGCCTCTGGCTGCGTCTGCTCCGCCACCCCCCACCCCAGCCCAGGCCACAGGAGGAGAGGCAGAGGACCTGCTGATGCACCTATCTCTTTCTTTCCAGTTATGCTAACAGATTCCGAGCTTAGTCTGCAAGAACCCATGGTACCTGCCAAGCTGGGGACCCAGGCAGAGAAGGACCGGCGACTGAAGAAGAAGTAAGAGCCACAAGTTAGGCTCTGCCTGGGCCCCACACACTTTCCTTCCCCAAGCTACCAAGCCAGAGCCCATCAAGACCCTCACTGAGCTGAGCTAGCCTGGCCCATGTGGGCACATCAAGGGCTGTCTTGAGTTAGGAGAGGTTCTTAGGATGATCCCAGAGAGAAGGAGGCAGGGGGGCTTTGGGAGAGTGAGCTGGGAGCCATGGGTCTCTGGCAGGGCAGAATGAAATGTCTAAGACAGTGTGTCAGGTCATGTGCACAGTGAGAGCCCCTTGCCCTCAGGGCATGGAGAGGTGTTCTTGTCCCACTTCTTGGTGTCACATTGCTCCAGGCATAGAGTGAAGGAGTCCAAGAAGGGGAATAGGGGAAGTGGGAGTCCCAACTCTTGACCCACCCCAGTGGACCCCAGGACTCAGCCTGGCTGAGGGAAGAAAGAACTAGTGAGTCTGTTGTTCTTCCTACAAGACACCAGCTGCTTGAAGATGCACGCAGGAAAGGAATGCCCTTTGCCCAGTGGGATGGCCCCACTGTGGTCTCCTGGCTAGAGGTGAGCCTGGCCGAGAGAGTCTGCTCTGGGGTCTGGAGGGAAGACTGTGTGGGGTGGGACAAGGTCTCCTGGCAGTGGGGCACTGTTCCTGTAACTTCCCCAGCATGTTTCTCCCCTGCTAAGTGTGCAAGTGACATACAAGCATGTAGCCCCACCCACCAGTGCACCTCACATAGCACTTACAGGACAAAGCTGACACTTTATAGCTAAGTTTGGAGAAGCTGGGATCCATCACAGAGGTCTGTTTTTCACAGGCAATTTGACTCTTCTGATAAACTGCCTCAGGAACAATGCAGAGGAAATTGCTTTACCTTCCCAGGTCTCTGATTTCTAACCCATGATGTCCCATTATCCTGTATAGGATGCTTCTGAAATCTCAAATTAAGCAACTTTACAGGTGTCCTGTAAGCTTTTGTAGGTTTTTCTATGTGTTCTATATGTAGGATGATGGAACATATGTAAAGTGGGAAATGGGGATTTGATGATAGTTATTCCTTATTTCTAAGCTTCTGTGTGCTGTTGGCTATACCAAGACCATGGATACAGCCTGGCCTTTTTCCCTTGCTTGGATGGCCAAACTTTTGGCAGTGGGCTCAGGTCTTGGGGGAAGGGGGCTGAATTACCGCCTACTCACCCTGTGCTGTGTCCCATGTCTGCAGCTCTGGGTGGGGATGCCTGCCTGGTATGTGGCAGCCTGCCGGGCCAATGTCAAGAGTGGTGCCATCATGTCTGCCCTGTCGGACACAGAGATCCAGCGGGAGATTGGTATCAGCAATGCCCTGCACCGGCTCAAGCTCCGCCTGGCCATCCAGGAGATGGTGTCACTCACCAGCCCCTCAGCCCCACCCACCTCCAGGACTGTGAGTGTCTGTTCCCTCACCCAGGACATTTACAGAGGTCCTGGAATAGCATTGGCAAAGTCTCCCACTGGTTCGGAAAGGTGGTAGCTTTGAGCCCTGCCCCCTAACTTCTCATTCCCACAAAAGGGTCTCCCTGGTCTTTAGGTTCTAAGAGAATCCAGCAGGCCTGGTTCCCTGCTTGCCACGTACTTACACATGGGTGCCATTACCCTATCCCTACCTGACAAAATTCCAGATCTCTGGACAGAGTTTTGAAGCTGGGACTTCTGGGTTCTGGGTTATTGCCAGGTTGGGGGAAGTAGAGGCAGGAGGCCTTTTATGAATTTTGTCCTGTCCTCTAACCTCACCACCTCATCGATGGATGCCCAGAGTGAAATCTCATTGTTGCCCCATCAGGTCAGCACCATTCTTTATATTCATCCAGGAAACATTTACGAGCACTTTCTACATGCCTGGCACTGTGCTGAACAGTGTGGATACCGTGATACCCGCTCTGCTGTCAGGTTGCTCAGAGCTGGACATAGGCAGAGCTCTGGGCTGAGCATGTGGGAGGACGCAGCAGGAGGGAGCTGTTCTTGTCCTTGTGCCTCCAGGCCTGCTATGGATTCTGAGACACCCTCTCCCCACCCATGACTAACCAGGTTTTCTCCCTGCAGTCTTCTGGGAATGTCTGGGTCACCCATGAGGAGATGGAAACTCTGGCAACATCCACCAAAACAGTGAGTGTGGCCCGTGGCCCTGGTCCTGGGATTAGGACGGATGACTCCCAGGAGAACGAAGGGAAGGTTGTGGGAGGTCAGAGGGGCTGGCCGTGGACCTAAGGTTGGTATCCCAGGTTCTGTTCTCAGGGCAGAGGGTGGTGGGGAAAGAGGTGAGGTTGGGAGATATGTCTGTGTGGGGTCTCCTGGGGGTCACGAGCTTACCCACGGCTCCTGGAACACTGCAGTGGAGAAGAGCTGGGCAGGAGAGGATTTTGCCCTACTGTGGGCCTGAGCCCTGCCCTTGGGCTCGAACCTTGGTGGAGGAACAGGGAGGGCTGAGGGAGCCTGGCATCTTGCCTGGCTCCCTGTCAAGCCTCGGAGGTGTGAAGCATTTGCCACACACATTTGGTCCCTTTTCCCCACAAACATGGCTGTGTGCACCATCCTGCACCCTGTCCTCACTGTCCCCTGAGCTTTCCCCAGTTGTCCCCCAGCTACTGCAGCATCTTCTCCCCCTTTATGACGGGGCCTGGGACCTGCAGGAACCATAGGTTTCTTAACTTTGCCTGTTTCCCCAACATGCTGCGCTTGTTCCTGCTAGGACAGGGAGGAGGGCAGCTGGGCTCAGGTAAGACTCCTTGCTTATCAGAACCAACTCTCAGAAGGTCAGGCCAGCATCCTTCCAGCAGGTTCCCTTCCCAGAGGACTGTCAGCTGTGTCTTCCCCCTGCTCACTAAGCCCTGATTGCAGGTTCTCTCCTGCTGAACCCCCAGCTCCCTTTAGCTCCTTGTTCTGTTTGCTCAGGATGGCAGGCGAGGAGCCCTGGAGGCCTGTGCCCCCAGCATGCCTGGTTCTTCTCCC
>PVKS010047937.1:0-12618 GCA_004027875.1 Aplodontia rufa | reverse complement strand
CCCACCCTTATCCCTCCCTTCCCCTTCCCACAATATCTCTAAAAAAGGATTATGTTGTATAGCATCACATCTTATCTGGATTTAACACATGATAGTAGACCAACTTTCTCACTGGCCAGGGTCTAGTCCCAACCTCCACAGATGAGTGGAGACAATCGACCATTTGTTCTCTGGGTTAAGCTGATTTTACTCAGCATAAGTTCTTCCATAGCCATCCATTTACCTTCAAAGGCTGCAATATCATTGTTTCTAATTGCTGTGCAAAATTCCATGGTATAAATGTACTACAGTTTTTGGATCCATTCATCTAGTGAGGGACATCTGGGTTGTGTCCATAGTTTAGCAATAGTGAATTGAGCTGCTATGAACATAGATATTGCTGTGTCACTGTAATGTGCTGATTCTAAGTCCCCTGTAAAGATACCCAGGAGTGGAATAGCAGGGTCATATGGTGGACTCATCCCTAGTTTTTTGAGGATTCTCCACACTGCTTTCCAGAGGGGCTGTACCAGTCTGCAGCTCCACCAACAGTGTGTTAGTGTCCCTATCTCTCCAGCATCTATTGTTGTTTATTTTCTTCAGCTTTGCCATTCTGACTGGCGTAAGGTGATATCTTAATGTGGTTTTCATTTGCATTTCTCTGATTACTAGAGATTTACAGCACTTTCTCATGTATTCATTGGCTTGATCAATCTCCTCTGGTGAGAAGTTTCTATTTAGCTCTTTGGCCCATTTATTAATTGGGCTGTTAGTGTTTTTGTAGTTGAGATTTTTGAGGATTTTGTAGATTCTGGATATGAGACCCTTGTCAGAGGAATCATAGCCCATGATTCTCTCCATTTTTTAAAGAGAAAAGGACAGAGAGAGAGAGAGAGAGAGAGAGAGAGAGAAAATCCATTTTTATTTAGTTTTTCCCATGGCTTTCGTTGCTCTGACACTTAGTTGTGTAAGTCAGGGGGTTGGGGTTTGAACCTGTGTACTCGTGCAAGCCGTGCAAGCGCCGTAACTGCTGAGCCACAGCACCAGCCCCAACTTGTCAGTTTTAAAATGAGCTGCAGTGGCAGAGCAGCGAGGGTGTTGTTCAAATCATGAGGTGCACCCTGTCACAAGTTTACCCGTTAGGAGTTTCAGAACCTGCATTTCAGTAAGTCCATGATCCTGTTCCAGGGTCCTCTTCTTCATGTGACAAGACGCTGCCTCCAGTCACGCTCAGCCCAAGTCCAGCCCTGCTCCCCGTCCCCCCATCCCCTGGATGTGCTTCTCCATCTGGGTGTGGAGGAATCCTGCCCACCTCAGAAAGCTGGCACTGTGGGCTGTAAGGCGTGGTGAATGGGGCAGCTCAGGAGGGCTCCCCTTTTCCTTCTGTTGGATTTGGAGTGCAGTCATTCTTAGCTTACATTTTAAAGTGAAATTTATACTCTATGAACCAGCGGCAGGGGTGCGCACCTGCGATCCCAGCAACTCTGGAGGCTGAGGCAGGAGGGTCGCAAGTTCAACGCCAGCTTCAGCAAGTTAGCGAGGCCCTAAGCAACTTAGTGAGACTCTGTCTCAAAATAAAAAATAAAAAGGGCTGGGGATGTGGCTCAGTGGTTAAGGTCCCTGGGTTCAGTCCCTAGTACTCCCCTATTTTATATCCTATGAAATGCACATATATTAGATACACAGTTGAACGTTTTGCTAGCATGTATGCCTAGGTAACCAGCTGCTCCTGTGAAGATGGAAAACATCAAGCCCCTTGGTACTCAGTTCTCGCCTTCCACCTCCGCGGGTGACTACTCTGCAGTTTCACCGTTTTTGCCTGTGCTTGAACTCTCTAGGAGTGGAATCATATGGTGTGTCCTTTGTCTGGCATTTTTCACTTAATATGATGTGGGATTTGTGCAGGTTGTTGTAGCAGTAGTTTATTCTTTGTTACTGAGTACTATGCTCCTTTTTTGTGTAGTAGTTTCTTTCTAGCTTTGTGGTTGTTAGAACATTCTAGTATGCTGAAACTGGAGTTCAAGACAAAACCAGATTCCCTGCTCCTGCCAGCGGGTAGGATCTGTGTAAGTTACAAGCCTCTGCAGCCAAAAAGCCCATTCTGGTGTAAACAGCTCTCAGCAGTGGGACATGCCCCCCAGTGTTGCAGCAGACCTGCAGCAGCCCACCCGTGATTTCTTTCTGGGTTCTTGTCTTGCAAATTCGAAGAATGAAATCCATGGAGAGGAAGAGTGATTGTAGAAGAGTAGGATTTATTCAAGTAAGAAAATATATAGTTCCTGCAGGTTAAGAGGGGACTCAAGGTGGCTCAGCGGTTTCGAGCTTGCCTGGCAAGCACGAGGACCCGGGTTCAAACCCCAGCACCACGTACACAACTAAGTGTTAGAGCAACTAAGGTCATGTGAAAAAACTAAATAAAGTTGTTTCTCTCTTTCTCTCTCTCTCACTGTCCCTCTCTCTTAAAAAAATAAAAAAGAGGGGACTCAATAAGGGTTGGCACTTAAATGTACCAGTCTAGGGGCTTGTAGCTACTGGGCACAGGCATTGATTAAAATCTATGGTAATCATGTATTGGAAAAGTACCAAGGTTATTGACCAAAAATCTGTGCTAATCAAGTATTGGAAAAGTACCAAGACTTTGGTTAGCCCTGGAGTCTGGAGCCTGTACTCAGGTCAGCTTTGCCTCTACCACCCTTGGACAAAGGAGTTGGCTGGAATGTTTGGCTTACATCTCATCGAATGCCTTTAGAGAAACCTTTGGCGGCCCATTTCCTTAATTGTCTGCCTGTTTCGCTGTGACTTTGTCAGTCCTATTTTGCTCAATACCATTCCTTTTGGCTACGTTCTTAGGCATTTTGGGTCACATGGCAGGGTAGTGCTCTTTTTTGTTCTTCCTACCGTGGGTTTCCCTCCAGTTGCTTTCACACTGCCTACAGCCTTCAGCCGGTGGTGTGGAGCACGGAGAAGGGCCAGCCCGAGTGCCCCACATTGCAGGTCTTCACACTGTCCCCGTTGCCCCCCACCACAGCTGCCTGTTGCCCTGGCCTGGAGCACGAGCTGCAGCCTCCTTCCAGCTGCACCCATTCTGCAGCTGCGGCCAAGGACGTGGGCTTCTCCTGGTGAAAAGTGAACCCTGCCAACTTCTTCATCTTCATAGAGTCCCAAGTCACTTGCAATAGGGGCCCCCCGGCACTAACATGGCCCCCTAGGCCCAGCCCACTCTCCTCCGAGCCTGTTTCCCACCTCTTCCCTATCTGGGCTTATGGCTCCAAGCAAGCCCTGTACAGACCCCTCCTTCCTCAGGCACCCATTGGGGTCTTGCTTTCTTTCATGAGAATGATCTTTCTCCAGCCAGGATGGCAGCCTGTCCAGTGAGAGTGGGGTCCTGGTGGGTGGAGGGGTCTGGGTGACCTAAATGGGGACTGAGGCTCCAGGGCTCAGCTGGAGCTTGGCTTGGGGGCTTATGCTCAGGTCCTTGTTGGAGGGATACTCTCCAGGTCCCAGGAAGCCAGCTGGCCAGCCCCACTCCAGCCCAGTTCAGGCCCTTAGGTGATCACATTCCCCCAACCTCCCTGCAGAGAACAAACGAGGATCAGAATTAAACTCCACAGTAACAGCAAGGAAGTCCAACACACTTTTCTCTCAACAGCCACTTGCATGCTTTCAAAAGATATGGGAATAAAATGCGTGCAATCTTTTGTTTTCCAATTTTCCTTTTCCTCGGGCCCCTTTGGTGGGTCAGTGTTGATAACCACCAGTGACACTGGTATATCTGGTCCCTCCAAACCATCTGTGCGCTGGCCTGAGAGCGACTCAAGGGAGTCCAGGGTCCCAGGCCTAGCTCGGGCATTGCCCTCTGCGCCTTAGCTTCCAGAAACTTTTGTTGCATGAACCAAATAATGTTTACCTCAACTTCAAGTTTTAAAATTCATTTAAAGAGAAAATTCTTCTCCAAGAAAAGTTGGTTGTTAAAATGGAAAAGAAGACCTTTCTAGAAAGCAGACAAGGAAGATGGTATAAGTGTTTTGCTGTAAAATACACTGCCATTTCTGAAATAGGAGTCTCTTTCATTTCTTTCCCTTTCCTTTGTCCTTTCCTGCATCCTTCCCTTTCTTTGCGTCGTCTTTTTCCGGTGCGCCTGGTGGCTTCTCCTTTCCTGGAGGAGGAACTAGCATGTTCCTTTGGAGCCTCTTGCCCTTGAAGTGCTTTCTCTGTAGACACACGTCAATCAAAGCAAAAAATGCAGCCACACCCATAAGGACCTGGAAGACAAAAGGATCCTCAGCAAGTTTGCACAGCTCCTTCCAGTTTTCTAATTCATCAGCTGCTGCTACTTAACATCCCCTGTCCCCTCTCCCTGGACCTCCACTCTCCCTTGCCACCGTCCTCCCATCAAGTCCCCGCTCTTTTCTCTTTAGACCCAGCCAAGGTGGAGCCATTCTCTTGGGTCAGCAACCTGGGCACCATCTTTATAGAATCAACTTTTCCACTGGAAACGTTTACCAACTTTACTTTTTTTTTTTTTTTTAAGAGAGAGAGGATAGAGAGAGAGAGAGAGAGAGAATCAATTTTTTTATTGAGTTTTTCACATGGCTTTCATTGCTCTGACAGTTGTGTAGGTGGGTGCTGGGGTTTGAACCCATGTACCTGAGCATGCTGGGCAAGCGCTCTAACCACCATAACCGCCGAGCCACCGCTCCAGCCCCCCAACTTTACTTTTAAACTTTGATCGTGAGATTTTTGGGAAAATGAGCCCTTTCCTTAAACAGGGCCAATAGCCCACACCCTCAAGACTCACCACAGCAATTATGTACTCCAGTGGCATCGTTCGTCGACTTTTCACAGCGAAGACAATGCCTCCTATGAGGAAGCCGCAGCAGCACAGGTCGTTGAGGAGGTCCTGAGGGTGGGAGAGACAGTGAAGCTCTGAAGAGCCAGGCCCTGGCCGCCTTTGACCCAGCACAGCTTCCTCCACGGGAGCTGCTTCTCAAACTTCAACCTGATTTGTAAAATGTATGTGTCTAATATATAAAGAAGGAAGTGGGACCCACGCTAGGTAGGTACAGCAGCGCCTCCCAGTTGGCTTAACTGCTTTGGACCAGGACCTGAGAAGACACCAAGTCCCACCTACTAATTCCCCTGAAACAACACATCTGGCCCCCACCAGAACTCATGTAAAGAAACACACAGGCGCCGGAGCGGCTGCTCAGTGGTTGGAGTGTTTGCCTGGCATGTGTGAGGACCCGGGTTCAAGCCCCAGCACCACATAGACAACAAAGGCCAGATGAATAAATAAATAAAATTGATTCTCTTCCCCCTCCTCCTTAAAAAAAAAAGAAAGAAAAAACCCAAACCAAACACACAACTTCATGGTGCTCCCCACTGCCTCACCTTGCTGCTCTGGGCCGGCCCCCCTCTCTGGGGCATGGTGGGCTGTGTTGCCAGCAGAGGTCCCTCTCTGGGAGCCTGGAAGCCCCCTCTGCACCCCTGCCCTGCCTTCCTGCACACCCGCTGCCCTCTTTGCAAGCTGGTAAGGCCTCCTCCTTCCACACCTTTCTCTCCACTCCTTGTGGCTTCAGTGCTGCTCTGGCCACTTTCCTGTTTCCTGCTCCCTACTTATAAAATGAACAACCAAACTTCTCTGAGTGCCATATCAGACCAGCCTCGCCCTCTACTATCCCTGGGGTGAGAGCCTGGGACGAAGCGTGTGCTTGAACACGAGAGGCAGCCAATCCTGCAGTGCTGGGCTACAGCACCCTTCTCCTTGGCTTCCACAATGTCATCTGCTGCAGGCTGAGTGTCCCTGCCTACCAGGTCTCGGGCCTTTTTTAAAAATTGGTTTTGAATTTGATACATTTCAGATACATGGAAAATAACAGAGCATCCTCCACCAACCCGGTCGCCAAGCACTGAAATCTAACAGATATTAACACCCAGGCACCCCTCTCCCTATCCCTCTACCAGCAGAACCTGATGCACACTTTTCTCGAGTCCTACACACTATATGTTCATAAACAAAAGTTTCAAAAGTTTGAATAAAGGTAGCACACCTTCCAACACTTGTTTTTTTAAAGTTTTAAAGATTTATTCATATTGAGGCGGTTATAGCGCTTGCCGAAAATGCGCGAGTGCACGAGTTCAAACCCCAGCACCCACGTACACAGCTAAGTGTCGGAGCAACGAAAGCCATGTGAAAAAAACTCAAAGAAAATTGATTCGCTCTCTCTCTCTGTCCTTCTCTCTTAAAAAAATATTTATCCATATTGAGAAACAGATTTCTTTGAGCTGATGTAGTCTACCGTAGAAATGAACCAATCTAAGAGTTTGTTTTCACCTTTCAAAAATATCCTTCTTCTATCCGGGCGCATGCCTGTAATCCCAGCAGCTGTGGAGGCTGAGGCAGGAGGAACATGAGTTCAAAGCCAGCCTTGGTAACTTAGTGAGGCCCTAAGCAACTCAGTGGAATCCTGTCTCAAAAATTAAAAGGGCTGGAGATGTGACTCTGTGGTTGAGTGCCCCTGGGTTCAATCCTTGGTATAAAACCCAACCTAACAAAAAAATCCTTCTTCCAAACTCTGCTGTAGTAAAGTGCCTTTTCCACCCACCACTAACCCCATTTGGCAAGTCTTTGGCAAGTTTGTCTCTGAAGTCCTTGCGTGCATTTACACTCACATCAGCAATGGGTAACAGCTCCTGTTTCCCATGTCCTTGCCAACACCTAAGACCATCTGGATTACTAATGTTTTTGCCCATCTGATCAGTTGAAATGGTACTGTGGTGCTATTTTAGTCTGCATGCCTCTGGTTACTAAGATAAACATTTTTTTAAAAAAATGTTTTAGGCACATGGTCTTGCGATCTTTTCACACCCTTATCTTGTTTTTCTACAATTTAAAAATTTTTATGTCTTCTGTTGTAAAGGTTTAATTTTGATGGGATATGTAGTCTCTCCTCTCCTCTTCTCTCCCCACCCCTACTTCCTCTTCCTCTCTCTCCTCCCAGTACTCCCTGGAACACTTGATGACTATTCTGTTCAACTATTTTGTAATGCCACCTCTGTCCCATATCTACCTGCTGTATGCACAGAGGTCCAAGTTCTCTATTTCTGTATCAGCCATAATAAAATACCACAGACTGGGTGACTTAAACAACAGATATTTATTTTCTCACAAATCTGGAGGCTAGAAGTCCCTGATCAAAGTGCCAGCAGTTTGGTTTCTGGCAAGGGCTCGTCCTGGTTGGCTGGAGAGAGCTGCCTTTCTCTCTGTCTCTTCCTGTGGCCTTTCTTCGGTGACAGTGTGTGCACAGAGAGGGAGAGGGAGGGGCAGAGGGGAGAGAGGTACCTCTGATTTCTCTCTCCTCTTACAAGTATGTAAATCTTATGGGATCAAGGTCTCCACCTTATCCCCTCATTTGATCTTAATTCCTTGCTTAGAGACCTCATCTCCAAGTGTAGCTGCAGTAGAAGTTAGGACCTTGGCCAATCTATCCTTGTAATTCTTTCCTAAGATTTTTAGAATTCTCTTGTGAAGTTCCACAAAAGCCCCTACTAGGTTCTAAATTGAATTGGCATCTCTATAATAGCAATGCTGTATGTGAGAATGAGGTATATTTCTCTATTTAGGTTTATCTTTGATATTCCATTAATAACATTTTATAATCTTTATGTAAATTCACTCATCTTTCAGCGGGTTTATTTATTTATTTGGGTACTAGGGATTGAACCCAGGGGTGCTCTACATTTTCACTTTTTTTTTTTTTGAGAAGGGTCTCACTAAGCTGTCCTGGCTGACCTTGAACTTGAGATCCTTCTGCCTCAGCCTCCCAAGTTGCTGAGATTACAGTTGTGTGCCACCATGCTCAGTCCACAAGGATCGTCATTGTCTGAATGTTACAGATGAGGAAATAGAGGCTGAGAGTAGTTGGGGAACTTGCCCAGCAGTTAGAGGATTGCGTTGGGCTCGCATCCTTCTGAACCAAACATCTTTTATAGGGATATTCTCTGGAGGTATAAGGCTTTATTTTTTTTTTATACTGGGTGTTTAACCACTGAGCAACATCCCAAGCCCTTTTTATTTTTTATTTACAGAGTCTAAGTTGCTTACAGCCTCATTAAGTTGCTGAGGCTGGCTTTAAACTTGCAATCCTCCTGCCTCAGCCTCCCAAGTTGCTGGGATTACAGGTGTGTGCCATAGCACCCAGCTAAAAGTGATATTTTAAAAAAGTTTTCTCATTTTGTCTACTTTTCATAATTAAGAAATTGAGTTATTGTACAATCATCAATGCATATAAAGTAACAATATGATATGCATATATTCTTAAATCAGAATTACTCCCTAGATCCCTATTTTCCCTCCCTCTTCCCCCTCCCCCTTCCCCTGATACATATCTATGATTGCCCTAGATTGTGTTACTGCTCCTTAGCTGGGTCTAATACATGAGACTGACTGCCTTTCACACAGGCCTGGGTTTAACTCCAGCCTCCACAGATGAGGGAAAACATTTGACCCTCGACTCTCTGGGTCTGGCTAACTTTGCTCAGCATGATTTCTTCCATTGCCATCCATTTACCTTCAAAGGCTGCAATTTCATTGTTTCTAATTGCATTTTATTTATCTTCATAATTTATGAGTAGACTGATTTTGTTCTTTGAATTCTGGAATGATCTTCCCAATCAGTGTGTGCTGGTGAAAGGGTTAGGAGGAATAGTTGGTTGTTACACCTGTGCTCCCTCTAAGGGCAGCAAAGCTTTTGACTACCAACAGGTGTCCCCTCCCCACGCCACCCTACCCCAGTAGACATAGCTAGATTTTTTGGAGTATTTTCTGCCGAGCTACCCCTCCCCTGCCCAGCTGCCTCTGCCTGGACCCCAACTAGGCCCTGTGCACTGGTGTGGTGCACTTGAGGCTGTTCTGCTCAGCCACATGCATTCCCCCACTGTCCCGCGCTTACAGAAACGGGCCACAAGATGAAGGGTAGGTATCGTTGGATGGCGAAGGTGTTGAGGACAATGAAGAAGACGATGATGGACGCCTCCATGGTGAGGATGAGAGTCAAGATGGGGTGCACTGTGGTTGTCTCGAAGTATGCCATCGCTGCAATAATGGAGCCCTGCGTGGAAACGGACGCGTGAGCAGCCGCAGAGGGCTGACCCTGATTCCTGAGCCCCTCTGAAGATCCCTGCAGGCAGCTCCTCTACCTCCCCATCCCTGGTCTGAGAACCTGCGATCCATCTCACCAAACTAATGAGCTTGACCAAGGCGTGTCCCAGGCCCCAGAAGTCTTTATTGCTGTCTTTGAGTTCCCACTGGTAGCGGCTACATCCCTTCCTCGTGCCCACTTCGTCTTTGGGTTGTGCCGATTTAGCTTTAGCTTCTGCCTCCTTCTTGTCCCCTTTGGCTGGCGCAGTCTTATCCTTGCCTTTATCAGCCATTGTTGGCAAGGGCCCTTACCTTCTCACGGCCTGCCCAACCTCTCCTGCAGTCCCTGGACAGGCCGGGCCTACGAGAGAGCCTGGTGCTACTGACCTCTCAGGGACCGCGCCCAGCTAACTGCCAGTGCGAGCGAATGTCAACGACTGTGCCCTCTCCGCTCGCGCTACCTCGTGGCGTGGTGCAGCGCGGGTCTCACCCTGCGGCGGCCAGATCCGCCCAGCCTCCATTCAGGAGCCCCCGAGGGTCCCTCTGCAGGAAGGAGCTCTCCTCCAGGGCTAGCGAGGCTTCGCAAGGTCGCCGCCGCCCTCCCCTCCAGGGCTGTGACCGCCGCCCTTGCCTGGCGACTCCTAGGCCGGAGCCCTGGGGTCACCACGCCCCTCACTCAGCCACCTGGGCTCCGCAGGCGCAATAGCGTGCGCAGGGAAGCGGAACAGATTTGTACACAAGGCGACACGGAGAGGCAGAACTGTTCCCGACTTAGCAGTCCTGATTTTATGTTCACTTATAGGCCGGAATGGGTGACAGCGTGCGGAAGGCGTGATTACACACAGGTGTACCCGCGAGGGCGCTGGCACGACCGTCAGGACGCAGTGAGCCCAGGCTCCAGGTCCGGGGAACGCGTGCTTTCGATTTCCTCGGCTTGTTTTCTCGAGTCAATTATCGTTATCGCGGTGACCACCAAGGCATCGACGAAACACAGGACTGACGCCGCGAGACACAGGACCTGTCAGACACAAGACCACAGGAAAGGCCGGTTACTCTGCCGCACAGTGCCAACGCCGCGTCACTCTCTCCACCTGTCGAGAGCTGGAGAGCGAGGCCGCTTCTCCTCCACCCTTCCTTACCCTTTCTGTGCCTGCCGTACCTTTCCCAGAGAACGGGAACTTGGAAACGGCGGATTTGCTGCCAGAGTGCATCACCGCCCCCCCAGTTCCCCACCTTCATGCCTTGAGGTATCAGGAAAGCAGCAGCAGTCTCCCAGCAGGGGTGGAGCCCTGAGAAAGCCTCTGTGGAATGGACTCTTGGGCCGAAAGGGGTGCCAAATGGGAGGAGAAGAAACCCAGACACTGCACAGGAGTCTTATGAATCTAGCGTGGCCAAACCTCTTAGGGAGGACTCAGAGCTGAGGCTGCCTAGGTGTCCTGTCTGGGACTTTATTAAGGGGAGAGGAAGGTTTGAAGCTTTGAAAATCCACTTGCAGTGGTCATGGGGTAGGTAGATGGAAAGTGAACAAGACGTGTGTGTGTGCGCGCGTGCTCATGCGTGAGCACCCCCCTCCCCCACTTTGGGCTACTGCCATTTGGCAAGAAAAGATGAAGACCTGAGGGTGGAAACCTGGGCAGTACAAGGCTTGGTTGCTGAGTTAGCAGATGGGACCAGGACAATGGAACTGAATATTTCAGCCTGGGAGGTTTTTTTCTTCCTGGTACCTTGATTGGTCCCTGGATGCCTAATGAACTGAGGTCTTGCCACAGCTAATGTGGGAGCTCCCCAAAAGAATAGGGCCTTATTCTCAGCATTGAATTGGAGTTTGGAACTGACAAATCTTTACTGATTATGGAATGAATTCAAAAGAGCTTAACTTTTTTTCTGGATTAATTTCTGTCCCCATTGTTTAATTTCTTGAAACAAAGTTCCATCTCTCCACTTCCCCCGTCTTCCAGGCATTTAGCTGCCATTTCTTATGTTTGTCCTTATGATGTGGGTTTGAGCTTTAGTTTGTACCAGTATTGTGACCCTAGGACAAGGTGTTTAGCCTCAGTTCCTATATATGTAAAAATTAAAGTTGTAAAGATGAAGTCAGAACATGCTAGCCTCCTACTCAGCCCACACTGGACACCTCCGCAGGAGGAGGCTTCCTCCCTTCTTCCTGAACCCGCTGAGCTACCCACTCTTGACAATGTGCTTTCTCCCCCCCTGCCATGACCTTTTTGACTGTTTTTAAAATATAATTCTCCAGTCCAGAAAAGTCAAAGTCTTATATATAGGCAAAAAGGTTGCAATATTTCAAAAGTAGTGTATGTGATTCTCAAAAGGGATTCTACAAACCCTTGTTTTTTGTACTTAATTGGAGAATGTGTATTAGAATTGTGATTTTCATGAGTTGAGAGTGCTCAACTTTACATCATCTGAAGAAGTCACTGCAAAAAGGCAAGAGGTGGCAGTAGGATTTTGTTCTGTTGATGACAGAATGATAGCCTGCCAGTTTCCTTTTCTAGTCTTGGAATACCTGTCTCAAATGGAGTCTACTTACCCCTCCAATATACAATAATTGCCTTCTTTTCTTTTCTTGCATTGTGAATAAGGCAACTACTAGAAGGAATACAACTGAAATGAAACTGTTGATAAGATCCTGTAAGACAAAGTTGAAAATAGTCAACTTCATACGAAAATGTAATTTCAGAAAATATTTAAATTGGTCAATTACACATTTAAGAATGATGCCTTTTAAACACTTTCCATTTGAGATTAAGAGAAGACCTCAGGGCATAATTCTTATGATTTTCTAGAGACATGAATTTATGTCATTTTAAGGTCTTGGATAGAACTTTGCAGAAATGAGTTTTATTAGAACACCATTAAAAAAACCAACTTTTCCTAAAGTGCATAGGAAAATGAGCATAAAAACCTAGTTTTTTATATTTTAAATTGACGTTGTATTTTAAATTATATTTTATTTTGTTTTTTATTTGGGGGGTGCTAGGGGCTGAACCCCAGGGACTCTTAACCTCTGAGCCATGTCTCCAGTCTCACTAAGTTGCTTAGGGCCTGGCTAAGTTGCTGAGGCTGGCTTTGAACTTGTGATCCTCATCCTCCTGAGTTGCTGGGATTACACGCATGTGCCACTACGCCTGGCTAACACTTTTGTTTTAATGTAAAAGTAATTTTTGGGGGGGAATATAATTTTAGATTGTTACTTTCAAATGACTTGATTCCACTCCTAAATCTTCAGTGCTCTGGAAGTTGGGTTACTTTTATTCTGTGAGTTCACAAGCTCTGAGGACATGTGAACCCCTCTGAGGACCAGGCCTGATTTTCTAGTGTGGATATTCAGTTGTGCTGCAGGATTTTGCTCTTGTCTGAGCCATGGCCAGGATTGTCTGCCACACACCTGCATGTTCTTTGGGTCTTCATTCTGGATTTCAGTACTGAGTTTTTCAACTCCTAGTTCAACCTACTCTTTTTTTTTTTTTTTTTTTTTTTTT
>PVKS010047936.1:0-12618 GCA_004027875.1 Aplodontia rufa | reverse complement strand
GAGAGAAAGCAATATACAATATAATATGTCAGTAAATTATGTAGTACAGTATAGTAGAAGAGATTATGAAATGGGGAAATAGATGGATGGACGTTGAGAGGGCCAGTGCCACATATGCAGGGGTTTTCCTCCTTTTTTTAATGATACTGGGGATTGAACCCCAGCTACATCCCCAGTCCTTTTTTTTTGGTACCAGGGAGGAGTGAACCAGGGGGGCTTAATCACTGAGCCACATTCCCAGCTCTTTATTTATATTTTGTCTTGAGACAGGGTCTTACTAAATTGCTTAAGGCATCACTGAATTGTTGGGGCTGACTTTGAATCTGCAATATTCCTGCCTCAGCCGCCCGAATTCCTGGGATCGCAGGCATGTGCCACCATTCTTTGCCACAGTCCTTTTTTTTTTTAAGAGTGAGATTGACAGTGAGAGAGAGAAAGAGAGAATCAATTTTATTTAGTTTTTCATGTGGCTTTCATTGCTCTGACGCATCATTGTGTATATGGTGCTGGGACTTGAACTCATGTCCTTGTGCATGCCAGACAGGTGCCATAACCACTGAGCAACCACTCCAACTCCCACACCCCAGTCCTTCTTTAAAATTATTATTGTTTTCATTTTAGGCCAGGGTCTCACTAAATTGCTGAGGATGGCCTCAAATTTGTGCTCCTTATTCTTCTGCCTTCTGGGATTACATGCAAGCATCACCTCACCAGGCAGATATGCAGTTCTAAGTGGGCTGTTCGGGGAAAGCCTCACTGAAAAGATGACATTTGAGGAAATTCTGGAACATCATGAGGAATCAAGTCATCAAGCTATCTGAAGAAGCAATGAACTCATCTGGTGCAAACACATGAGGTGGGTGCCTAAAGTATGCGTGAAGATATTCCCATAATATTATGCTTGGCATGGGGACTATAAATCTAGTGGGGAAGACAGATAATTATATAAGCAATCGAAACAAAATGATAAGTACTACCGATGGTACAGGGAAGGAGTTTTTGCAGAGTCAGGGAAAGCTGGCCCAAGGGAATGCAGGCAGAATGACAACTGAAGTTTGATGAGGGTTTTGTTGGGTGAATGGAAGTTCCAGACCTATGGAGTAGATCATTGAGGGCCAAAGAGAAAACAGATGGCCTGGCAGAACAGTGGTCTTATAAATCCTTTCCTAGAGAAGATACACATCATTTTTCCAGTGACACTCAATGATCTGAAGGCACACCCAGACTTTTAAATGTGTAGCATTCCATTGCAAGTATGGAGCCTGATATATTCAGCCAAATCTTACTCATGATCTTTTAAGGTGTTTCCAATTTTCCACCATTACAAAAAAAATATAAAAATCTAGAATAAATATCTTTGTTCATAATATCTTTTACATTTGTCCAGCTGTTTTCTCAGCATCAATTTCAGGAAGTCAGTCTTCTGGATCCAGGGATTTTCATAATTCAACCTTTAATGAATTTCCCAGTTGGCATACCAGTCAATCCTTAGTCTCAGGAGCATTGTAGGAGAGAAATTATTTTCCTACATCCACACCAACAGTTTCATTATATTTTCCCAGAAATTGGATATAAAAGTAAATATGAGGAAAATGCAGTTACAGACACTGAGAAGGAAATTTCCTAAACTGTTTTTTCTGCCTTGATTAATAAAAGAAATGAGACTGAGGCCATGCTACTGTACTAACTTGGCAAGTAGGCATTGGTACCAGGATACAGCCATTTGTACCCATTACTTTAGGAACATCTTTATAGCATAACAGTGATGTCTTCTGGCTCTGGGGAGAAGCAGATCTAAAGTTCAAATCCAGCTTCAGCCCATAGTAGCTGTGTGATGTTAGACAAGTGACTATAACCGTATGTTCCTTGATGTCCTTATCTGTAAAGTGGGATGGTGCACATGGTACATGTGTGAGGGAGCAGTTCTGAGAGGCCACACGAGGTTGTCAGCTCTGGTCTGAGATGACCAGATAAGCAGCTGGGGAACCACAGATCCTTGCCAGGATGAGAATACAAGAACTAGCCCTGCTGTCTCTGATCCACTCCCCACTTTTGATAACATATAAGTTACAGTTTTATTTCTTTTGTAGTAGTATAAAAATCAAAGAAACGTCATTGAAATAGAAAATAAGAACGACTCATTCTATAATCATCTTGTGTACCCTTAACTGACAGTGATGGTTTTTTGTTTGTTTCTGTTTCTTTTTTTTTAGACTGTGGATTGAACACAGGGGCACTTTACCACTGAGCTGTATCCCCAGCCCTTTTTATTTTGAGACAGGGTCTCCCTACATTGTTGAGGGTCTCCCTAAGTTGTTGAAGCTGGCCTTGAACTTGTGGTTCTCCTTCCTCAGGCTTTCAAGTCTCTGAGATTACAGGTGTATGACACCATGCCCAGCTACAATGACATTTTAATGGGCACCATCCTTCCTAGATGGGTATTAACCCTCACTTTAGGCATGAGTTTATGAATTCATGTGCTCGTATACTTTACACGATGTTTGAAAAACTGTTTTCTTACTCTCTTTTATTTCTTTTTGCTCCTTTAGTAAATGTCCAAACATAGAAAACTGTTTCTGTACCACATCAAGCCATGCGTGTCTCCAAAATATTTTAGTCACACTGTGCCTAGGCTACCTAGGACCCTGTGCCTTTTTTCCTGTCCCTGAGATGCCTAATAATGGCAGGATTACAAGATTACCTTGCTTGTAAAGGATTCCTCAGATCTCAATCAGGCCTCCTTCCCACCATTCACAGGGGCTTGTCACACTGAGATCAGCTTCCCTCACCCTTGTTGCTAAGGGGAATGGTTTGGCTGGTCCTGAGCTATCTGAAATGATAGGGGTGCCTTTAACAGGTAGGGGAAAGATAAATTCTCTGGGGACACATAAATCATGTATGGAAGCTGAAGAAAGGACTAGTGTCATTCCTGCCCACTGGACCCACTACAGTATTCAACAAATGTTCCCTGGTCAGCTCATCATCATCATTAAACTCCCAGGCATTTCTGAATCTTTTCTTATGCCTGTCAGAGGCTGGGTTCAGTGTAGCTCAAAAAGTCAGACTGTCACATCCTCATATTCCAACTAAATAAGCACCATATGCATAATACAGACAGGATATTTTTTCCTGTCCATCCTTCCGTAGCAGCATGATGCTTTCTAGACGAGTAGCTGCCATTTCTTGAGAATCTGCAATGAATTCCCTGTGCTAATCACTCATACACAGGACACACCTGCAAAAGGCAGGCCTTGTTCTATATGTACAGACCTGTTTCCTTGTATGTCATATGCGAACAGTAAATAGCATTACATGATAGGGTGCCAAGAACACAGGAGAATTAAGACTTGGAAGAGTACATAAGCTCTGGAGTCGGAATCAGACCTTCGTTCCTCCACTAACTGTACAACCTTACATGAATTTCTTATTTTCCAGTTAATTTCCTCATCTGAAATATGTGATGATAGTAATACTTATCTTATAGGGCTGATATGAGGATTAAAGATAATAATGTGCTTAAAGGGCTTGATAGAGGGTGTTATTCTTAAAAGAATAACAGTTGTAATGATTTTTGTTTTTATTACTATCATGCAAAGATCAGGAAGAGGGAGAAAATATAATGACATAGGCTGAGAAACTGGCATTAAAAAGGCCAAGGAGGGGGGAACCCTACGAGAAGTGTGTCATGGAAACCAAGGGAAAAGATGCCAGGAAGGAGGGAGATAAAGAAAAACGTCACTGAGAGGTCAGTCTCTTCTGACAGAAGAGTGATTTTCATTCCTTAGTGACCAATGGGAATGGAAGTAAAAGGAAGAAAATAAGCTCAGAGCCAGCCTGAAATGAAGGATATCAGACAAAAAATTCTCTAAAAGCTGCCTTTTATTAATCCAATTAGTCTCATCTGTATACCCAGGTATCCAATTAGAGAAATTACATATTTCCTGAGCAAAGGAAAAACCACTGTCACAAAAAAAGAAGCAAAAAATTCTTTATATCAGGTTAATGAAATAAAAATTTTTAAAGGTACAGGGCAGTGAGAGAAAGAGAGAATCAATTTTCTTTAGTTTTTCTTGTGACCTTCATGCTCCGACACTTCGTTGTGTACATGGTGCTGGGGTTTGAACCTGCATCCTCACGCATGCCAGGCAAGCACCATAACCACTGAGCAACTGCTTCAGCCTCAAAATAAAATTTTTAACAACTTCAAATATGCAGAACAGAGAAGAGGAGAGAGAGTGGGGAAGGGAGAGAGAGAGAGAGGAAGATAGAGGATCAATCACAGAACAGGTTTTCCAAGCAGTGGTCAATACTGATTGTCCCAGCTAACTCCAATGAAAACGAGGTTTATGATATGAACAAGATTTATTTTTCCTTTCATTTTTCTACTCTATCTGGTGCCAGAAAGAAACGATGGCTGCAGAATCTGTGTCATTGGGTAAACCATTCAACAAGTGTTTATAGAGCAAAATCAAGAAAAGGCGAGTTTGAAACAGAACCATTTTCTCAATTGGACTACATGTGGGGAGTAGATACCCACCAAGGGTAGATTTGAGGAGGGGTAGGGAGGAATTAAGGGTTAAAGCCTGTGCAAGCTGGGAGGAGATGTTGGTGGCTCCTAGGACCAGGGGACCTGCATAGAGCTGCCTTCTGCCTCAGATTGTGGGAGGTGTCGCTTTAGACTCTAGAGATTGAGGAGGCTGCCAGGGACTCAAAGGTGCCCTGCAGGATTGCAAGGAGTGGTCCTCTTGAGTCTTTGTCCCAGATCCAGTTTTTGGTGAAAGGGTCAGGAACACAGGAGACTCCCAGTTTCCTGACCATGAAGGTTAAGGAGATTGAGGCTTGAAGTAAACCTTGAATGCTGGGGGAGGAGGGAGGAGGGAAGAGATGGCACAGAGTACAAGAGGCCGAATCTCCACACCTCTCACCAAAAGGTGAGTGTGGCTCCAGCAGGTAGGGTGGGAATAGGGATGAATGTAAGACCAGATTGTGGGGTCATGAATAGAGCAGGAGCAAAAAGCCAAGAGCTGACGTGGTGTTTCTGTAAAGAAGCACTCCAAGCACAAGGCAGGTTCTGGGTATGACAGCTCAGGGAAGGCTTCCAGTAGCACTTGGCTACCATTTCTCCCTTAGAGTCTTAGCCTGTACCCTGTTTGCCCCTACTGAGCAGGTCTAGCTCAGCTAGCTTAATTAAAACCTTAATCACAGGGCTGGAGCAGTGGCTTAGCAGTTACGGTGCTTGCCTGGCATGCTCGAGGACCCGAGTTCAAAACCCAGCACCACATACACAGTGAAGTCTCAGAAAAATGAAAGGCACATGAAAAACTAAGTGGAGTTGATTCTCTCTCTCTCTCTCTCTCTCTCTCTCTCTCTTAAAAAAAAACCTTAATCACTTTCCCTGAACCCCCACCCGTGCCTTGCATAGTACAACAAACTAGGGTTCTGCCTGAAATCCCAGGGTCTCTGATTCTTGCTGGGCTTCTTGACCCTGTAAATCTCCATGTGAGTCCCCCTGGTCACAGTGCCCTCCTCCCTGACCTATTCAGCTCTATTCTTCTCCCCTGACAGACCAGGTCCCACTCTGTCCTCCCAGCTCCATGAAGCCTATTTCCTGCATGAAAAATTCCCTCAGGATCTTGGATATGCATCTCTGTTTTGCTCTCCACCCCTCTGCCTTACACACAATCATCCTCACCCCCACTGCCAGCCCCGTCCAGCTCGCAGAAATGGGGACTTCTGCACATACAGGAAACATAGTGACCCTCAGAGTCTGAGACCACATGTTCTCTTTTATCACCCTTCAATGTAGACCAGATTAGACAGGGTGGGCTCCTGGGACACAGATTCCTAGAGATCTCCTTTTTACTCTCTCTGCTATGAGTGTTCTCCACTCTAAAATGGCATGTAGGGCTTAGTGGCTGACTGCCATGTTCTTCTGTGTGCCCTGGCAACTAGATTGCTATTCATCCCTCCCTACAAAAGGGTGGGAGTGGAGGTGAACTTGAATTGGAATGGGGTTCATTTGGTGTCCTTGGGCTACCTGTGCCCTACAAGCATGTAGCATGAGCTTACAGGGTAAGGCTTGGGTGCTGTCAGAACTAAGCTTTCAGGGTTCTGGATTCCCAAGAGTAGCTGCTCTCTCCTCTCCTTAATCAGGGGGCAGAGGGCAGTGTCAGTCCACAGAAGAGATTCCTTGTTATGACCAGTGTTGTCTGGAAGCAGCAGCAGCAATCTAAGGAGCACTGCTGCTCTCCAAAGTGAACAGGAATGGAGCCCCTGGAATCCCCCACTTTGGGCTGCAATGTCAGCACCAGACTCCCCACCCCCAGACTCCTCAGAATACATTAGAGAAGGAAGCATTGGGATCTTATCAATTAGTACAGGCTATAATTTGGCTTGTGAGGTAGGAGACAGTTGAGTTGTAGTCAAGAGACCCTTTAACCTTTGGGGAGGATTTCAGCCCATTTATTCTTTTTTGTGCATCTGCAAAATGAGGTTGATTTAAAAAAAACACTTCAGAATGACCCCCCCTTATACCTTTTCACCACATTTTTATTTCTTTTACCTTTACATCTTAAAATACCACAGAGATGTTAAAGTAAATGCTGATATATTTATTGACATAGAAGCTCACAACATATATCGTTTGGTGAAAAAATACAGCATATAGAACAGCACTTATATTTGGTCACTTTTATCTATACATATATCTATCTGGGTCCATAGGTATTGGGAAATATCTAGAAAGACATTCACCAACAGAGCTGACAATGGTTATATAAGGGTGGAGAGTTTGCACGGGGTGGGGGAGGCATAATTTGTACTTTGCTTTTTGAACTTTTATTATTTAAAGATTTAACAATGAATTATACAACTTTCACAAAGAGAATAAAGCCATCAAGGAAACGGGCACACACAGAAAATACACTCTTAGGCAGTGGGGACAGGGAGCACATACAGAGGTCAGCCCTCCTCTTCCACTCCTCTTCCACTGTACTGGTATATGAGACTGGTATATGAGACTCTCCACGACCACAAAAGAAAGCCACTTTGTTGATTAATTCATGCAATTAGAACTCCCCCTTCCCTAGTTTTCCCATCACTGAACTCTGAATATAGGAAAGGGTTCATTTAAGGCTGGGAGCTAGCACCTTACTGCAACTGAGAGGAGGCCCTGGATTCACCACGGGCCTGTCTTGACGCCTCCTCCTCTGTATGTGTCAACTCCTGCAGGGTGATGATCAGATTCTCAAAAACCTGGGACTTGTTGCTCTCATTGTCACAGGTTTCTTTGGAGTGTCCCTCCTCCCCACAAAAGGAACAGCGCATTGTGTGTTTTCGCTTCCTGGCCCTGCGCATTTCCCCAGGGCCATTAATCTTAGGTCCAGAACCACTGCTGGTAGAAGGAGACTGAGTCTCAATACTGTTGGGGGAATCAATGACCAGCACTTGGTCCCGAGATCTGGCCCTGCCTCTGAAGGGAGAGGCACCTGAAGATGAGAGTGGAGGGTCCCCAGACTCCACCAGGATCACATCCTCATCTGACTCATCAGGGGTATCATCGATCTCTATCACATTGCAGTCAACACTGCCAATTGCTATCTGCGAGGAGCCCTGAAATGCTACAGGGCTGTCTGCCCTCTCCACCACTGACTCAGATCTCTTGGGCCGCTTCCGCTTCATAAAGGTGTCATCCCAATCCTCTTCCTCCCTTATCATCCTGATTAACTCCAGGAAATTGGGAAGCCTCTCCTGATCATTTGCATACATTCTAAGAAAACTCTTAAGCCTGAAGCGCAGGTCTCTATTCAGCTCAGCTCCTATGAGGAGCTGGTGCAAGCGAGTCTGGTTTGCATCCTTCTCAGCTAAGATGCCTGCCTGAATAGCATTCTGGAGCTGCACCTCCAAACGGATCACGTAAAGGGAGGCTTTCTCCCCTTGGGCCTGCAGGGTGTTAAAAAAATTACCATGAGCTGTCATACTGCTCTCAGACTCCCCAAACACCAGTTTCATTGCCCGCAAAAAATCTGCCACGCTTAGGTTGGGGTTGGCAGCCTGGAGCAAACGCATGACCTCCCGAGCAGGGCCCCTAAGGGTTTTCATCAAGCGCTTCAGCTTCTCCTCCTCAGACATATTCCAATCTGGCAGGACCCCATTGACTTGGGTCAGCCAGTTTTCAAAGGTTTCTTCCCCCTGTGCTGGCACAGCCCTCCCTGAGAAAAACTTCATGTTTCTCTCTGCCATACTAGCCATCAAAGGCCCAAGACTCCTCCCCAGGGACCTCAGCATGGAATGGGCCCAAGGCGGCAAGGCTGCATTCTGCCGCCGGCTGTTACCCACACGAGAAATGATGCTAGCCATGCCTAAAGGTGATAGGGTTGCTGAATACAAGATGCTCAGGCTTTTTAGAGATAAAAGCCTAATGTGCAGATGTGTAGGGTGTTCTTCCTTCCTCCTATTTCAGTAGAGGCTGCAAAAAAGGAAAAGGGGGATTAATAAGAGAGCAGGCAGCAGCGGCAGTTTCTCCCTACCTCAATAACATGCATTACATTTTATATCTGCCCACTTCCCTAAAAATATCCTGCAGGTGATGGGCAATTACAGCTTCCCAGAGCTAGCTGGTGTCCCCTTGCTACCAGGATGCTTTTTGCAGCCGCATCCACCCCCTCCCGCCAAGTCAAGAGGAACTTGCTTCGAATTCCAGGTTTAACAGCATATGGAGCTGGTACTGGGCTCTCAAAAGAGAGCACAGTTCTTACAGGTTTGTAGAAATAAAAATAGGATCTCATTAACTTCATGATCTCTGGCGTCAACCACACGACCTTCTCAAAGTCCTCCTCCCTCCCTCTTTATTTCTCAGATTCTTACAGGAGCTCAGAAAATAATGCTCGCCTTTATTTCAAATTCAGTCTCAGCAACCGGTGCCCTCTATGAGAAAGCTTGCCTCCGGGGTACGGCAGACCTCTGTCCACAGAGGATCGCAGAACCGCGTGCTCAGGGTGTCCAGACTGCGCCACAGCAGAGGAGAGCAGCGAAGCGCAGGGTCAGAAGCAGCCTCAATCTCATCTCGCTACTCCCCGCCCCCCCACCACCACCACCACACCGCCTCCGCTGTCACCAGGCAGAAAATTCCTTCTCCCACCTTCTGAATACATGCCAAAACACACACGCCCATAACCCCCGGGAGACCATCGGCCTACCAGCTCTATCCAACTGCACAGAATTCAAGTTCAGGTTCAGCTTCAGCTGTGATGAGCTGCCACGGAGAAAGGGAACAGGAGTTGGACACACCCACCCACGTATTCCTCCCCAGACAGAGATGAAATGCAAAGAGGGTTCAGGGCAAACACTAATCCTTACCCCTCATCCTGCGCACGGCATCTTCCCCTCCCCTCAGTCTAGGCAAATCCTACCCAGGGGGCAGCACCCAGGTTGAACTCCACCTTCTTCCTCCACGCAGTCGGGCCTTGGGTGCTCCTTCCCCTGCCTCGAAGTTAGCCGATTCTCCAAACTGGGAACCGCCCAGTACTGGTGAGGCTTTCCCCCTCCTCTCTTTGCACAAGGGAATCGCGCCCCCTTTCTTTACCTGCGATCTGCTGGTACAACGTGGGCTCTGGCGTCCACAGCTATGGATTCCGCCTTCCAGTCTCCGCAGCCTTGTAAACGAAAGGGACTGGCGCCTCTTCCGCAGCTAAGCGGCCCGGAGCAGCCCGATAGAGCTGCTTCGCAGGGCCGCTCTGCAAGGGGGACCGGAGCCTCTGCAGCGCAGTTCCCTAGGCAGCTGCGACTGCTTTTATCCTCTGCGGGCTGAGACAAAAGAGCGTGACGAGAGAGGGCTGCGGCCAATCAGCGCAGCGCGGGGGTGGGTTCCCGGCGCCGAGTCTGCCCGCGAACACAAGCCCCTGGGGCTGGTCCGTGCGGCATCACGTGCAGATCCAGCAGGCTGAGAGAGCTGGTGTCCGTTTTCCCCGTGAGTCCGATTCTCCTTCTCCCTCCACTATTTCCTTCCACTCCCCCGGCTTAAATCCGTGTCTTGAAGCAGGGTACTTTATAAACATGAGGCCGGACCCAGATCAAATAGAACAATAGAAGCTGGTCACCTTTGTGTTAGGGGAAAGGGAGGAAGCATTAGCGCTTCCTTTGTGCAAACAGTTTCCTTCAAATGTTTTCTCCTTTACTGTGAAGGGGGTGGCAGTGTGTCCACTTAATAGGAGATCTGGAGCACCATGGCTCCTTAACCAATACTCACAGTTGGCTGCGTGCGTCAAAGTCATTTTGAGGAGCTTGCTGGGAATGCAGATTCCCAGATCTAGAGAATTCTGTGATGTTTCCAAGGACCAGGGGTTTAACTATGATTTTGTAATTTTTTTTTAAAGAGAGAGAGAGAGAAAGTGAGAAACAATTTTTTTCAGGGCTGAGGACCCAACTCGGGGCCTTGCCCGTGCTAGGCAAGCACTCTGTCATGAGCTAAATCCCCAACCCCGTGAGAAACAATTTTATTTACGTTTTCATGTGGCTTTCGTTGCTCTGACTTCACTGTGTACATGGTGCTGGGGTTTGAACCCACGTACTCGTGCATGCAAGGCAAGTGCTGTAACCACTGAGCCACCGCTCCAGCCCTGGTTTTGTATTTTTAACCCATATGTTAGTTGATTCTTTGGTGTGGAGAGGCTTGTGAATAAGGGAATGGGCCTGTCTCCAATGTTATCTATGATAGCATATTTGTGGTGAACTGCAACTTCAGTGCAACTCTTGCTGCCTGGAGGCCCTGATGTTCCTGAAACTGTTTCCAAAGATTTTGGACTCTGTAGAAGGCTGAATAATGGCCACCCCAACAAATCAAACCCTAATCCCTAGAATCTAAATATTATCATATGAAGTAAAAAGGTCTTTGCAAAATGATTAAGGATGTCAATTTTGGGGAGATTAGCCAGGTGGGCCCTAAATCCAATTGTATCCAATTGCTGCAATATGATCCAGCAATTCCACTCTTAGATGAATATCCAAGAGAAATGAAAACAAATGTCTATACAAACTTGTATGTTAGAATTCATGGAAGCATATTAATGATAATAATAGCCAAAAAGTGGAAACAAACCAAATATCCATCACTTGATAATGGACAGAAGGAATGGGAACTAATTAATGCTACAACATAGATAGGCCTTGAAAACATTATGATAAATGAAAGAGGACACACACAAAAGGCCACATATTGTATGATTTTGTTTACATGGAATGTTCAAAAGAGGCAAATCCATTGAGACAGAAAGTAGATTAGTATTTGCCAGGGACAGGGGAGAGGAAAGAAAAGAGGAGTGAAGCTAATGGGTGTAAAGTTTCCAGGTGAAGAAAATATTCTGAAATTGTGATGATACAACTCTGAATATTTTTAAAAACCATTGAATTATACAACTTAGAAAGATGACTCTATGGAGGGGCACTGTATCGGAACCAAACTTAAAAAAAAAACACATGGTACGAAGCCATTCATGTAAAGCTGAAGACTATATTGTTTAGACATGAATACAGAGATAATAAGACTAAAAGAAAGCAAGATCTATTACCATAAAAGTCAGGATAGTGGGGAGTAGGGTTAGGAGTAAAGCTCAGTGATAGATTTGATGTGTTGGCCTTTCATCACCAGGACAATATACCTGAGCAAAACATCTTAAAGGAGAAAAAATTAATTCCAACTCTTAGTTTCAGAGGTTTCAATCCATAATCAGCTGACTCTTGCTGTGGGTGTGTGGTGAAACAGAACACCATGGTATGGAGAGCTTGGTGGAGAAGAGCTGCTCACTTAATGGCAGACGAGAAGCTGGGGGGAGACGGAAAGGACTGGGGAAAAGACCCTACTTCCTCTAACTAGGCTCCACCTCCTACAGTTCCTACCCCCTCCCAATAGTGCCATCAAACTATTAATACATAAATGGATTAATCCACTGATAAGGCCAGAGCCTTCAAGATCCAATCACTTCCCAAGAGCCGCACCTCTGAACACTCTGTGTTGGGGATGAAACCTTCAACATATGAGTCTCTAGGGGATACTTATCCCACAAAGATGGTGGATACACATCCAAACCATAACACTCACCTAGCATGCGTGAGGCCCTGGTTTCCATCCAAAGCATAATAAATAAATAAATAAGTAAAGGAGTCAGACTATTTTACATATACACATATCAAAAGAAAACTGATAAGCTGGACTTCATCAAAATTTTAAATAGATATATACATTTTATTTTTGTAGTATTATTAATTGAATCCAGGATTTCACATATGCCACACAAGCATTCTACTACTAAGACACATATTCAGCACCTTATTCCAGATATTTAAAGAAAAGAGTTGGGGGCTGGAGAAGTGGCTAGGCAGTTGGAGCATTTGGCCTGCACAAGGAACCAGGTTTCAACCCCAGCACCACATACACAACTAAGTGCTGGAGAAACATATCCAGATGAAAAAATAAATAAAATTGATTCTTTATCTCCCTCTCTCCCTCAAATAAAAATAAGAACTTTTTTTTAAAGAGAGAAGGACCGTGAGAGAGAGAGAGAGAGAGAGAGAGAGAGAGAATCAATTTTTATTGAGTTTTTCACATGGTTTTCATTGCTCTGA
>PVKS010047935.1:0-12616 GCA_004027875.1 Aplodontia rufa | reverse complement strand
AGAGAGCATGGGGAGCCCAGTGGGGATGAC
Organism: Aplodontia rufa; assembly: GCA_004027875.1. Taxonomy (NCBI): domain Eukaryota; kingdom Metazoa; phylum Chordata; class Mammalia; order Rodentia; family Aplodontiidae; genus Aplodontia; species Aplodontia rufa. Next base: position 12,586 of record PVKS010047935.1, on the reverse strand, counting down.
AGTCACCTCAAAATGGGGGTACAGGAGAATATGGGGATCCCAGGTGCAGGGACAGGCACCTCAGAATAGGGGTGCAAGAGTTTGGGGTGCCCAGAATCAGGGACAGGCACCTCAGAATAGGGGTATGGGAGAGCTTGCGGTGCCCAGGTTGGGGGAGCAACTCAGAACCAGGGTGCAGGAGTGCATGGGGAGCCCAGGTTGTGGGACAATCATCTCAGAATGGGGTGCAAGAGAGCATGGGGAGCCCAGGATCAGGGACAGGCCCCTCAGAATGGGGGTACAGGAGAACATGGGGAGCCCAGGATCAGGGACAGGCACCTCAGAATTAGTGGCCGCTGCCCAAATGTCACCACTCCCTAGGCAGAGCCCCCAGCAGGTGCCAGCGCCTTTACCTGAGCAGAAGGGATCTGGACAGGTGGGCTTGGGGCACTGCGGCTGCGGCGCAGGGCTGGAGCTGCCACACCCGCTGTATTCCGTGGGGCAGGCCTTGCTGAGCTTCCCCTGGCCTAGCCGAGCTGGAGCTCCAGGCTGTGGCTCTGCAGGGTGGACTGTGGGTCTCCCTGAGGGGTGGGCGCCCTGTGGGGCTGCTTGAGGCAGAGCGTTCTGTGCTGGGCCAGAGCCACAGTTCATTCATCCAGATTATGCAGCAGAGAGCATGTGGTGAGTTTGCAAGATGGAGTTACACAGTGTGAAGCACAGGATGTGAAAACCATTCTCAAACTTGTTTCATTCCTTCCGAACAGGCCCTAAACTCAGTTTTTGGTTGTGTTTTGTTTCCTGTTTGTTTTTTTGGTACCAGGGATTGAACACAGAGGTAATTTACCACTGAGCCACATCCCCAGCACCCTTTTTTTTTTCTTGTTTTTAAGACAAGGCCTCTAGAATACATCGGGAAGCACTATGTTAGACGGCAAAGCTAATAATAACTTTAAATTGTATGATTCTTTTCGCAACAGGGAGATGACTCCCTAGGATATTTGGAGGTGTAGGCAGGGGGACAGGTGGGGGGATGGCTTAGGAAAATTAATTCTCTCTGACTCTCTCTCTCTCTCACTGTCCTTCTCTCTTTTAAAAAATTTAATTAATTAATCAATTAATAAAAAAAAGATATTAAAAAAAAAAAAGACAAGGCCTCGCTAGGTCGCTGAGGCTGGCCTGGAACTTGCAATCCTCCGCCTCAGCCTCCAGTGCAGCTGGAATGTAGGCATGGCCACCACACTGGGCTAAGCCTGCTTTCTGGCTTCCAGTTTTGCCCCTCTCTAGTCCAGCTCCTCCTGAGGTAACTGAGCACCCTGAAAACAAACATTATTTTACCTTCAACCCTGTTGTCCCCAGAATAAAGCCCAAAGTCCCTAACGAGAGCAGGCGCCTGCCGTGCGACCAGTCCTCTCTCTGAGGCTGCATCTCCCAGCTCCTGGGCAGGTGCACAGGCACTGACCCAGCCTAAGCCTTCTTCCTTCTCACGTCCAGCTCAGCACACGCTTTCTAACTGCCTGGCTTTTGCATAGACTGCTCTCTTGCCTTACTCATTGCTAATGGCCTTCAAACCCTGGTGGGTAAAGTCTTACTCCATGAAGCATTCTTGAAGCTAGGGTATGCTCAAATCGCATCTCCAACCCCAGCTCTGCTCCTCCGGCCAGGAGCCTGTCGCATCATTTGTGTTTGCTGCGGTGCCTCCTCCAGATTGGAAGGGGCAACTTCTAAACTTAGTTACCACTGTGTCCTCAGGGCCTCACAGAGTGTCGGCACCCAGTAAAAACTCATCAAGTATATGGTGGATGGGTGGACAGATGGATTGGTGGGTGGATGGACGGGTGGATGGATAGGTGGATGGGGGTGGGTGGATGGATAACTGGATGTGTAGGTGGGAGGGTGGGTGGGTGAGTAGATGGATAGGTAGATGGGTATATGAGTGGATAAGTAGATGGATGGATGGGTGGGTGGATGGATGGATGGTTGGATAACTGGAAGTATAGGTGGGTGGATGGGTGGATGGATAGGTAGATGGGTATATGAATGGATAAGTAGATGGATGGATGGATGGGTGGGTAGATGGATGGATGGTTGGATAACTGGGTATATAGGTGGGTGGATGGGTGGATGGATAGGTAGATGGGTAGATGGATGAATGAATGAGTGGGTGAAAGAATGGATGGGTGAATGGGTGGGTGGTTGGATGGATGGATGGATGGGCAGGTGGATGGATGGGTGGGTACATAGATGAAGGAGACCCAAGCACATGAAGAATCTCTAAATATTAACAGTAAAAAAGGTCCTGCTTGTTCTCCTAACCATTTCTGTCATAGCACCCCTGAAACTATGATCATCCCTGCAAGACACAGAGGAAGGTGAACTCCTTCTGCAGAGGAATTGGCCAGAGGGCCGAAGTACCTTGATAATGATGGGTTCATGGTCACCGTGTTTGGGAGCTGTGCCTGGGGAACACATAGTGTTCCTTTTATTTGTTCATAGGTGGAGTGCAGTCAAACACTGTTGGCATGAAGGAAGGAAATGCAAGCACCTCTGGGCTCCCACATTGCTTACCATGCACACTGGCTGCTGTGGAAAGGCACCTAGGTCACTACAGAAGAGATAAAAGAAATCAAGAGAAGATTTCTTCCTTTTATTTATTTTTTAATGTCAGGTTTATTGTGGTATAATTTATACGCAGTACAGTTCACCCTTTTCATTTTCTGCTTTTTTTGGTTGGTTGGATCAGCATCATCTTACGTAACGAAGGGATTCGCTGACTCACATCCATACATACTTAAGTACTGACAGAGTTGCTTAAACCTGATCCTTGTCCAGGATGTCCTGGACAAGATCTATACACCTGCCTGGGTGCATTTGGAGTTCTCATGGGAATCAACTGTACTCTACAGTATTGAACCCCCCCTTTTGTCCTCTCTCTCCTCCTTCCTTTGCCCTCTCCTCTTCATGGCTGTAGTCTCCACAGCGTATATGTTACTTCAGGTTTGATGACCTATTAAAGAAACTTGATCAATTTTCAATCTATCTTAGGTTTTATTCTAGCTTCCACGTATGAGAGAAAATGTTTAAGGCTCTGGGTTTGGTACCAGGCCGTGATTTTCTCCCGTTCTGTGGGTTCTCTCTTGACACTCCTGACTACTTTCTCAGCTGTGCAGAAGCTTTTCAGTTTAATGGCATCCCACTCGTTAATTCTTGGTTTCAATTCTTGTGCTACAGGGACCGTGTTAAGGAAGAAGGTGCCTACACCAATGCTGTGGAGTGCTGAGCCCACATTTTCTTCTAATAACTGTATGGTTGCTGGTCTAATTCCTGGTTCTTTGATCCATTTTGATTTGATTTTTGTGCAGGGTGAGAAATACAGATCTAATTTCAGTTGTCTGCATATGGCTGTCCAGTTTGTCCAGAACCATTTGTTGAACAGGCTGTCTTTCCTCCAAGCTATGTTTGTGTCCCCTTTGTCAAATATCAGATGGTTAAAGACCTGTGGGTTAGTCTCAGCGTCTTCTACTCTGTTCCATTGATCTCCTGCCTATTATGATAATATTGCCATGCAGTTTATGTTACTATAGCTCTATACTACTTACAAGCCAGGTTTTGAAATCTCCCCACCCCTTTTTGGCATAGTAGTGCTTTGGCTATTCTGGGTTTTTTTTATTGTTCCAAATGAATTTGAGAACTGATTTTCTATATCTGTGAAGAATGACATTAGTATCTTGACAGGGATTGCACTGAATCTGTAGAGACCTTCAGTAAAATGGTCATTGTAATTATGTTGGTTCTTAACCAGGAACATGGTATGTCTGGCCATCATCTCAGGTGTTCATTTTTTTCAATGTTTGATAGTTTTCATTGTAGAGGTCTTTTATATCCTTTGTTAGATTAATTCCCAAATATTTTATTTTACTTTTTTTGAGGTTATTTTGAGTGCTACAGATCTCCTGATTTCTTTGGCAGAATTGCTGTTGGAGTATAGGAAAGCTATTGATTTACGGGTGTAGATCTTGTATCCCGCCACTTTGCTGAATTCATTTATAAGCTGTGGAAATCTGATAGTTTTTTTTGGGGGGGGGGTTCTTCTAGATATAAGATCATATCAGCAAGTAGAGAAAGTTTAGCTTCTTTCCTATTCAGATCCCTTTGATTTCTTTCTCTTCCCTCACTGCTCTGGCTAGGGTTTCAAGGACTAAATTGAATAAGGATGGTGACAGTGGACAGCCTTGTGTCGTTCCCAAATTTAGTGGGAATGCTTTCATTTTTTTTCTCCATTAAGTATAATGTTGGCTGTGGGTTTTTCATAAATGGTCTTGACAAAATTAAGGTAAGTTCCTTTGATCCCTATCTTCTCCAGAGTTTTGAGCATAAATGGTGTTGGATTTTTGTCAAAGGCTTTTTCTGTATCAGGAGATGATTGTATGGCTTTTCTCTCTAACTCTGTTTAAGTGATGAATTACAATTATTGATTTGTGTGTGTTGAACCAGCCTTGCATGCCTGGAATAAAGCCCACTTGATGATGACATATTAACTTTCTGATGTGTTTTTGGATGTGGTTTGTTAGGATTTTAAGGATTTTTGTGTCTATGCTCATCAAGGATATCGGTCTATAGTTTTCTTTTCTTGATGTGTCTTTTTTGGGGATTGGTATCAGGGTTATAGTTGTCTCATAAAAAGTATTTGGTAGGGTTCCATCACTAAGGAGAGGTGTTAATTCATCTGCAAATGTCTGGTATAACTCAGCTGAGAATCCATTAGATCCTGGGTTTTTCTTTTATAGGAAGGGCTTTGATGTTTTACAGACCTGATATTGGTCTGTTAAACTATTCAACAATTTCCTCCATCAGTTTGGGAACGTCATATATGGCTAGGTATTTGCCCATGTCCTTCAGATTTTCCAACTTAGAGGAGTATAGTTTTTCAAAATAGTTTCTGTTAAACCTTTGGATTTCTGATGAGTCAATGGTGATGGCTCCATTTTCATTTCTGATTTTGTTGATTTGCTTCATTTCATTCTTTCTTTTGGTGATGCTGGCTAGGAGGGTCTGTCAATTTTATTTATTCTTTCAAAGAACAAATGCTTTGTTTTGTTGATTCTTTGTATTTTTTATACTCAATTTCATTGATTTTGGTTTTGATCTTGGTTATTTCCTGTTTTTTACTGGATTGGGGATTGTATTATTATTCTTTTTGTAAACATTCGTAGTGAAGCACAAGTTTGTTTAATTGAGCTCTCTCCTGAGGGTTTTTTTTTAAGAGAGGGACAGTGAGAGAGAAAGAGAGAGAGAGAGAGAGAGAGAAATGATTTTTATTTAGTTTTTCATATGGCCTTCATTGCTCTGAGACTTTGTTGTGTGTGTAGTGCTAGGGTTTGAACTCGTGTACTTGCACATGCCAGGCAAGCACCATAACCACTGAGCCACCACTCCAGTCCCTCTCTCCTGAGTTCTTTTTATTTTTTTAAGAGAGAGAGGGACAGTGAGAGAGAGAGAGAGAGAGAGAGAATCAATTTTTATTGAGTTTTTCACATGGCTTTAGTTGCTCAGACACTTAGTTGTGTACATGGTTGCTGGAGCTTGAACCCATGTACTTGCACATGCCGGTAAAGCACCGTAAGTGCCATAATTGCCGAGCCACTGTTCCAGCCCCTCTCCTGAGTTTTGATGAAGGCACTCAATGCTATAAATTTACCTCTTAAGAATACTTTCATTTAGTCCCCCAAGAAGCCAAATAATAGTTATGCAATCATTTAATTCTGGTAAATGTGCAATCATATATATATATATATATACATATATATATATATATATGTATGTTTATATATACATTTATATCTGTTATGGGGGAAATATAGAAGAATCAAGAGACTGGGTGTGAGTGATGTGGGGTGTGGGTGATGTGAGGGTGTGGGTGATGTGGGGTGATTATGGATTAGATCAGAGACAGATTGTATGGTTACTACATATGCATTTATGATTCTACAACAACAAAATTCCCAATAAAATTCAAACAAAAAAGAATGCTTTCATACTGTCCCAGAGGTTACAATATGTTTTATCTTCATTTTCTTTCATTTCCAACAATTTATTGATTTCTGTTCTCATTTTCTCTTTGGTCCATTCTTCATTTAAGAGGGTATTATTTGGGGGTTGTGGATTTAGCTCAGTGGCAGAGCACTTGCCTACCATGCACAAGGACCTGAGTTTGGTCCTCAGCACTGAAGAAAAAAAAAGAGGGTATCATTTGGTGCTGGAGTGGTGGCACAGAGGTTACAGAGCTTGTCTGACATGTGCAAGGACCTGGGTTCCAACCCCAGCACCACATACACAACTAAGTGTCAGAGAAACAAAAACTAGATGAAAAAATAAATAAAATTGATACTCTCTCTCTCTCTCTCTCTGATTCTCCATCTTTAAAAAAAAAGTATATTATTCAATCTCTATATATTTATGTACTTTCTGTTGTTTTTTTCTCTCTGTGATTTGCCAGGATCATACCATTGTGGGCCGATAGAATACATGGGATTATAGCAAATTTTTGTATTTGATAAGGTAAACTTTGTGGACTAAGATATGATCTTTTTTGGGAAAGAGATCCAGAATCCATGTGCTGCTGAAAAGACGGTAAACTGGACTGATTTGGGATGGAATATTCTGTAGATGTTAGGTGCGTTTAATTTATGGAGTTGTTTAGGCTGGAGATTTCTTTGTTGATTTTTTGTTTTGATGACCTATCCATTGGTGATCAAGGTGTAATGTTACTGTGTTGAGATCTATAAGTGGTTTAATGTCATGGAGTAATTTTTCAACGTATCTGGGAGTGTAGGAACTTGGAGCACAAGCGTTAACTATTGTTATATCTTCTTGATATAGTGGTCCCTTCACTAAGATGTGGTGGTCTTGTCTCTTCTGACTAATTTTTGGTTAAAAACTTCTTCGTCAGATAACAGTATCATCACACCAGATTGTTTGTTTGTTTGTTTGTTTTGGGCCATAAGCATGGCAGATTTTTTTCCATCCTTTTGCTTTCAATCTGTGGCTGACTTTGACTATGAGGTGAGTCTCCTGTAAGCAGCATACTGTTGGATTTTGTGTTTTGATCCAGTCTGCTAATCTATGTCTTTTGATTGAGGAATGGAATCCATTCAGTGTTAGAATAGATATGTGATTTTGGTTCTCTGGCAATGTGACTTTTGCAGTATTTTTTTTAATATCTTTTAGTGAGTTATGCTTTTATTTATGTTCCTCTGATTGTGGGCTTTGGGAGTTCTTTCCTTGTTCTTCTGAAGTTTCTCTTTGAGTATTCTCTGTGGAGCTTTGTGTTCATGTGTGTTGCTCATTCGTTCTTATGGAAAGTTTTTATTTCCTCATCACATTCAAAGATGAGTTTTTCTGGGTGTTAGTATTTTTGACTAACAATTATTTTCTTTCAATATTTGAAAAATTATGTTCCACACTCTCCTGGCCTTTATCATCTGATTTGAGAAATCCACAGTGATCTTTACTGGTTTGCTTCTGAATGTGACTTGGTGTTTTTCTCTTACCACATTTAATATTATTTCCTTGATTTCTGTTATTCGTTTTGAATACAGTGTGTCTTAGTGAGTTTCTCATTTAGTTAGATCTATTCGGTGTCCTATAGGCCTAATGAATATGAATATCTGGTTCTATTCTGATATGGGGGAAATTTTCTTTGATTATCTTGTTGAGAAGGTTTTTTATGCCATTCATTTGTTGTTCAGTGTTCTCCCCTATCCTAATCACTCTCATGTTATTTCTTCTGATTTCATCTCATACTTCTTGGAAACTCTGATCATGATCAGTAAGTTTTTTTTTTCTTGTCTATCTTCTGTGCATTCAAGATTATTCAGCCTTTCTTCATTGTCTGATGTTCTTTCTCAGAGAGTTGACATTCTATTTTCTACTGAGTTTTACTCTGCTATCAGTATCTTCCATTTAGCTTTTAATTTGGTTGACTGTATTTTTCAGTTCTACAATCTCTGCTATGTCTTTTTTCAGTGACTCTTAATTCTTTATTTAAATAGTGTTGCAGCTCCTGTAGTTGATCTTATTTCCTTCCTTAAATCTTCTTTTAATTCTTTGATCATTTTAATAATCAAGTTGTTGTTACTTATTTCTAAGTTTTCATCCTGGTCCCTATAAACATAATCCTTATTTGGGGAGTTGTGGGTTCAAGGGAATTGTTTCCCTTTTTCCTCATTTTCAGTGTCAGAGAGTGGTGCCTGAGATCTCTCACTGATTATTTCACTTTGGGACTTCATTGATGGGTTTGGGGTTTTTATCTCTTCACTTATTTGGGCTGGGGTGCAATTTGGATAGTACAGTTCAACAACTGGCTCCCTAACCTGTAAATTATTATTGAAAATTTCCAATATCTCACAAGATGAGGGAAAAGAGTCAAATGCACAGCAACACATACAATAGACAACACTGAACTGGTTACTTTTTTCCTTTTGTAACTGATACAATGTTAATTAATAAAGAGAAAAAATGAAATTATAAAACTGAAAAACACAAAAATCAAAAGACAGATGAACAGAAACTTCCATGGGCGAGTGTCCTGGTGGAGGAGGGGAGAGGACAAAGGACAGAACTAGGAACCCAGAGACAGCTAGTAGCACTGCCCAAACTGAATGGGAGAGAAGGTTGGCAAAGAAGGAGCAGGACTTCCGGGACCTGGAACTATGCTACAGAAGAAAGAAGTGGAACTGGAAAGAATGCTCAAACGTAGCTGAAAATTCCCCAGATTTCAGTGAACATAAACCAGAAGAGTAAGGGAGCTGAGGAAATCCAGATATGATAAATCAGAGGAATTTATACCAAGACACACAATAGTTAGAGTTTTTTTTTAATTTTTATTTATTTTTTATTAGTGCATTAGAATTGTATGTAATGATAGGATTTGTTATCACATATTTTTAGATGCATACAATACAGCAATACAATTTGGTTAATATCCCCTCCTCACCCCTCTACCTCCCTTCTCCCACCCCCCAATCCCTTACCTGTCTCTGGGTCCTATATTTTTCCTAAAATACTTAAGTACAGTGACATAATTCTTATATCTATAAAGAACATTTATATATATATGACTATAGTATATACAGTGACATACTTATAAATGCTTGGAATGTACCTTGCTTTATCTCAGTTCCAACATTTCCCCTTCTCCTCCCTTCCTATTGATCCTTGTTATTTTTCAATATATTTGACAAAAGGTTTAAACATTTACATGTCAGTGGTGTCCTGAGCATCTGCCAACTGGACCAAAAGGGGCCCAGACCTGCCTGTGGGGCCTAGTAAGTATTCTGAAAAACTAAAGACAAAGAAGAATATCTGGAGAGTAGCAAGAGAGACACTTGACACAGAGGTCGACAGTACAAAGGGGTCTCAGGGCCGCAAGGAATCCCGAGGAAAGGGGAAAACCCCATGCCCATATTGTCCTCTGTGCAAATAGCAAGTACAGACAGCTTTGGGGAAGGGACCCGAGAGGATTGGCCACCAGGCACCCTGAAGGAGGGCTGAAGCCAGGTTTCCAGACAGAAAGGACATCAAAATAGCAGCCATCTTGGGACTTTAGGAAGAGAGAGAGAACAGCAAAAAAGTAAAATATATCATTAAGGAAATGGTCTCTTGGGCTGGAATGGTGGCTCAGCAGTTACAGCACTTGCGTAGCATGCACGAGGACATGGGTTCAAAGCCTAGCACCACATACACAGTAAAATATTAAAGCAATGAAAGCTACATTAAAAACTAAATAAAATTGATTCTCTTTTTCTCTTTCACTGTCCCTCTTTCTCTAAAAAGGAAAGAAGAAAGAAAGAAAGAAAGAAAGAAAGAAAGAAAGAGACTCTCCTTCTCTTGAATTTTCCAAATTGCATTTGACAGTGGAGGCAAAACACCTTAATACTAATATTTTCAATGTCTGAAAAGAGAATATTAAGGATAATTACATTACAAATGGGGAGGGAAGGGAATGCACAGGAAGTTCAGGTTTCTACGCTTCCTTGGAACCAGTAAAATGTCAACACTACTGGACAGTGGTCACGTTCATATGAATAATATAATAACCAACACTCAACAAACTAAAAAGCTATAAAAATGGGAGATTCACGACACTTGAAAAATCAGAAAGAATTCTAAAAAATGCTCAAATACCCCATAGGAAATCAGGGAGAAAAACAAAAGCAAAGACCTAAGGAAGGGAACAAACAGAAAACCAAAAACAAGTGTGTGTAAAACTGGCAATATCTGTGTAAACTGCAGACTGTCCCCACATCTATGGCCTGGTTCCCACAGGGCCCCAGAGCTGTAGGAGAGGTCAGCAATGGGAACACTGAGTGAAGCCTCTAATTTTATTTTATCTTATTTTTATGGTTTTGCCAACTCCTGGAATCTATGATTGTTTCAAGATCAAAGCTTTTTCATTGCTAGAGTTGAATGACAGAGCCTCACAAGCCTAGTCCTCAGAAGTACAATGTAGGAAGGTCCTGCCATGCAACTCTGCTGATGGGAAACTCAGGAATAGGAAAAGCAGTCCAAGGTTAGAGGTACAGGGTCACAGGGGCCCTGGAAGTGCTCCTGGGTGTGCTGTCAGGTACCCAGTGTGTCCCCTCCTCCTCCTGGGCACCAGGGCACAAGGGTCCCCACTGCATCCACGACTGCACACTTGCCTGAGGTTCTCTTTGATAAAGGTAGTGCAGGCCATTCAAGACTGCAAGAAAGGGTTCTCCATGGCTGTTGCCCTCCCAGTGTGACTTCCAAATGTGCTTTTAGATTTAACTGAGTCCCTTTCAGCTTTGATTCCTTTCACACCCAGGTCTGTGTGAACCCTGTGCTTGGCGCATCTTGGGCACTACATGAGCACAGTCCAAGCCTCGTGGAGTCTGGGGGTTTAAGTGGGAGGGACAATATGCAGTGGGGGCTCCAGCCTTGGTTTCTTAGTCCCCTGCTGTGTGCAGACCCCTGCTGAGCATCTCACAAGGTCCTAGGTGAAGTGTGTGCTAGTGCCATTGTACAGAGAAGGAAGAGAAAACTGTAGGCACATCCCAGGTCACACAGCGTCCCACTGCACCACCACCCAGATGCCAACCATCAGGAGCTCTCTAGAACAATCTACTAGATGTTCCCAGGGCAGCAGTGTGGCTGCCCATCTTGAACTTTGTACAGATGGTAGTATTTCATTTCTTCCTATTCAGTTTTAATGTTTCCCAAAGAAGTAGATGAGGTATTTTCAAACAGCATATCAAAAAGATCAGTTTGATTATTAAAATCTGCTGGTTTACTTACTCAGGTTTTGCCATGTGTGAGCCAGTTGCTGGATCCTGACTTCTTTCAACAGCAATGGAAAGGGTTTTGTTAAAAATAAAGCAAGCATGTGGGTGGAGGTGGGTAAGCAAGGCAGAAATTTTACTCCCATGAGAGGGTGGGCTTTCAAGGGTGGACTCTAAAGCTCACACAGGCACAAAGAAAATCCATGGATATTTATCCCCAATCTGATATAATCCTGCCCTTCACTCTGATTGGAGCAGCTCAGGGTTACAATCTACGTGATGGGCTAAGATTGGATAAGGCCAGCTACAGGAAGTAGGTAGGCAGGGTATGAAAATTCAAGGAAGGTAGGGGGATACAGGAAGTGGGCGGTGCTTAGAGGTGTAAGGAGACCGTTTTGGGGGGGAGTTTTAAACATGGCTTCTTCCTGGCTTCATGGTTCCCTGACTTCAGATGGCTTCCTTTTATGTGGGATCCTTAAGGCTGCATTCTGAAAATGGACCATCAGACTTTCTATTTCTCACAGTTTGACTCTGCAATCTGCAGATGAACTGTCTTGGCTGATCAGGGATGACATCTAAAGTGGTTCAATTGCTCTTCTACTCCCACAGCAGAGCAAGGAGGGGTCTTTCTGTTCACCTGAGGATGGTGGGGGGGTTCCTGGCTCTTGTTCCCAGGAAAGTGTGGCCCCAATGTTGCTGCCAGGGGTTTCTCCCTCTGCCACTCGGCCACACAAACTCCGGTGTGCCATCAAAATGACCGTGCCCAACTCCACTGCAGTGGCCTCCACCCCAGGAAGGCAGGTGTCACTGTGACAGTGGACATGCCCATCTGTCCCTCCAGCTTTCAGGCAGCTGTTTGCCCTGGGACCCCATTTTTCTGCCATCACCCTGTGATGCAATCTAATTTTCTTTTTAACTTGATATTATGTAATAAAATTATTCAAGCTTATATCAATTTTTCAAATTATTACTTTAATGGACAGAGAATAGTTTATCAAAACCATGCTTCTGTTATTACACATGTAACTTGAATTCCTGAAATTGCTTAAATATTCATGTACATGGCTTATTGTGTATTACCTTGATCCTGATGGCCAGGATCAAGAGCAGGTCCCTCCAGCTTCCTTCCTCTCCAGGGCTCTGGAAGGTCCTGCCACCTTCCTTCCTCTCCAGGATTCCTATCCTTCTCCTACTTGATGAGCAAGCATAGCAGACCATTTTCACTGTGCCAGACACAGGTTTTCAAGTTATTTTATTAATTGACTATCATTTAAGTGTCAAATGACCTGAGATGGCTCTAATTTACATTT
>PVKS010047934.1:0-12618 GCA_004027875.1 Aplodontia rufa | reverse complement strand
CTGGGTGGTGACTTGGTGACTGCAGGCAGGTAGGGCATGGCTGTAGGAGGTGAGTCTTTGGAGTATATGTTTTGTACCTGATTCCTGATTATCCAGTGAGCCACTTCCGTCTGCCATGCGCTTGCACTTTGTTTTGGGCCCCATGGAATGGGGCCAGCCTCCTATGGACTGAGACCTCTGAAATCATGAGCTTCCAAATAAAGTTTTCCACCTCTGAAGTTGTTACTGTCTTTTAGTCACAGTAGTGGTAAAGCTGATTAAGATACTGACTATTCAGGAAACACTATTTTTATTATGTCATGAAAAATTAAATGCCATTGTCATTGCAAGGTGGACACCAAGCTGGGGGGAAAAATCTTTGAGTTTGCTGTTGCAAGAGGCCTGACCTCTTCAAAGGAGGTCCCATCATCTCCTTGGGACATTAGAAATGGAACAACTCTACAATCCATCAGTCCCACTTCTGGGTTTACATACACGGGAAATGAAATCAGCATCTCCAAGAAATATCTGCACCCTCGTGTTCCCCACAGCATAATGCAAAGCAGACAAGACACGGGAGCAACTTCAGTGCCCACCAGCGGGCTGAACAGGTTGCGGGGCACACGGAAAACACAGTATATTCGGTCATAAAAGGAAACTTTGCCATTGGCAGCAACGGGCATGAACCTGGAGGAAACAAGCCAGAGACAGGGAAGACCTCACCAGTGTGGAGAAGTTGACGATGGAGAGCGTGCACGGCGGCAGGGGGAGCGGGTGGGGAGAGCTGGTGAAAGGTCGCAAGCTTTCGGCTGTAAGATAAACAAGATCTGGGATCTAACCGAGCGTGGTGGTCATGGAAGTGCAAAAGTACTTGATTGTAGTATCACACGTGTGAACACAGCAACGCGTCGTGTTGCACACCTTCAATACACTCAATCTTTGTCAATGAAATTTTTTTGAAGAATTTCTATCTGAAAAAAAAATTCTTTTTATTTTGTTTGATACTGGGTATTGAACCCAGGGGCTCTCTGCCACTCAGAAACATGCTCTATCTTTTTTATTATTTTATTTTATTTTATTTTATTTTATTTGTTATGCTATTTTTTAAAATATTTTTTCTTAAGAGAGAGGAGGAGGGAGAGAGTGAGAGAGAGAGAGAAAATTAATTTTTAATTTTTTCATCTGGTTCTGGTTTCTCTGACATCCAGTTGTGCACGTGGTGCTGAGGTTTGAACCCAGGTCCCCATGAATGCCAGGCAAGTGCTCCAACCGCTGAGCCACCACTCCAGCCCCCGTTATGTTTTTTTGAGACAGCGTCTTGCTAGGTTGTCCAGGCTTGCGATTCTCAAGCTTGTGATCCTCCTGCCTCAGTCTCCCCAACCACTGGGATTCCTGGTGTGCACCACTGCACCCAGCTTGAAAAACGTGTTTTGAGTTCCCATCACAAGTCCCTGTGGATCGTGCCTGAGAAGCTGAGCCGGTCTCCTTGTGAGCCCTTCTGCCTCTGTTCTGCAAGCAACACCCCTGCCTGAGTGCCACATCCTGTCGTCAATGAAATTTGCTCTTTGCTCCTGTCAAAGCCATATGCTCCCCTCCCCGTCCACTGGCACATCATCGAGGTCACCATCATTCTCTCGTTTGGGTTGTTGCTGAAACCTCCCTCCAGTCCCCTCCACAGCCTCACAGTCCATGTCTCTGACAGAGTGATCTTTCAAGAAGCAAATTTAGTGGTGTCTGTGGCTTGCTCAAAACCCTCAGAGTTTTCCATGGCCCGGAGATTGAGCTGAGGCTCCTCAAGGTCTGCACAAGGTCCTCCCAGCTCTGCTCGCCCGGCCCCTCCATCATCCCTGGGCCCTACCTTTGCTCCATCCACTGCCAATCATCTGCATGCCCACGACATACCGAGATGTTTCTAACCATGCGACCTCGTAAGTGCCACCTCGAACCCTCAGCCAGGTAAAGGAGCGGTGCTGGGAGGAAGTGTGTTCCAGGAAAACATGGGCTGAGCTCCAGCTTTCGACTGCCACGTAGAGAAACAAGACTGATTTGAGCAGTGCGCAGCATGAACCCACTGCCCCGCCTCACCTCTCCACCACCCTGGCAGCTCCGCCAAATTGACCGGCCTGACATGTGCCTATGGAAGGCCACACCAGCAAGCGCAGAACCAACCACAGAGTTATCCAGAGGTAGATTTCACGGCCAGGAAACTATTCTCAAACCCATACAGGAAAAGCCAACTCGGATTCCTGAGTTGCGGCACTCCTGGCGGGGGTGAACTTTGACATTATTAGAGTCTTTCCTGTCTCTACCTTTAGACAGTTTGGCCGTCCCTGAGAGATGCCCTAAAGAGGCAGAGAATTAACCGTGGGCCCGTCCCCACAGGTGGAAGCTGGCAGCTTCCAGGGAAGGGTGGGGGTCCTCTAAGCAGTCCATCAGTCTGTGTGGCTATGTGGCAGGTCCCCTTCTGTCCCTGCCCCCCGGGCCAGTTGGTGGGGCCTCGACAGCTGCTTAGCACCTGCTGGCACCTTTATAAGGGTGGGACCCCTACTTCCCACCTGTTGGTTCCTTTCATTCCCTGGGTCATTCTGCCCTGAACTCAGTGCTGATCCAACCCAAAAACTCAACTTCCACGCTACCTCTTTGGAGCAGGTCCTACATCAGGATCCGTCCACCTAATCGTGGGCATACCCGCTCTTGTCAGCTTGCTCCGCCTCGTGACCCAAAACATTTCATTTTAACTAGATTACCTCCCTCTTGGAGGGACCCATTGAGGTGATTTGGAACTGCTCAGTGACAATACTCACCGGATGCCTGGCATAGAATATGTTTTCAATTAATATTTGATTTCAAACATCATCAGTTTCAATTCACAGAGATAAATGGTGACCATGCAGTCATTGCTACCCCAAATCCCAGGTCTGAAGTGCGGAGGAACTCAGAAGGAGGGTTTGTGGGTTGGGTTCCCCAGGAGGCAGAGTACGAAAAGGGCCACTAGGAAGTGCTCCTGGAATGGATTCCTGACAGTGCCCTCTGGGGTGCTCTAGAGATGGGGAAGTGGTTGGGACTTGCCACGCTTTGAATATGGTTCCTCCCCCGTTGTGTACTGGAAGCTTGGTCCCCGGGGGTGGTGTTGAGTGACGAGACCCACAGGAGCTGGGGCTCAGGGGACGGTAAGTAAATCACAGAGGCACCACTCTCATGAACAGATCAAATAAGGACAGGGGCAGGTCAGGTTTTGCAGGATTGGCCTTCGTGAATGGGTTGTTAAAGTGAGCCTGGTGCTTCCCCGAATACCTCCTGCACCCTTGTGATGCCATTTGTCATGAAGCCCTCACCAGAGCTGACTGGATGCCAGCTCCATGCTCTTGAACCTTAAGTGCTGTGAGCTAAATAAACCTTTTTAGTTTAAAAAGTACCCAGCCTTGGATATTTTGTTACAGCAACAGAAAACTGACTGACAGGCCTTTATATCTTTGCATTAATCAGTCATGGGATATAAGCTGCCCCCAAAAAGGGAGTGTGACCTTGGGCCAGGGGCATTGTTTAGCTGAAGCACCTTCTAAAGAGAGAGCTGAGAGGGTATCCTCTGGTAGTGCCTCTAACAACAGAGGCATCGATCCTTCATTTCACGTCTCAAGCAGGGACCTGAAAGGTGCACCCCAGGGTCCATTTCAGAGTTAGACAGTACCTCCCCACACGGCCAGCTCAGCCCACCTGGTACCACATGGAGGTGAATGACAGATGTCCCAGCGCCATCTCCTTCCCATCCAAAGCCGTTGTTCACCGTTCTTCCCATGCTATGTCATCCCCTTCTCCAAAGCCCCAACCATGGCTTCGAACTTCACAGCCTCATTTCCTTGGCAATTGAATGCCTTGTACCAAGACAGGCTAAACTGCTTCTCCCCTTCTAAGATTAGCAGAGAGGAGATCGGGGCTGAAGAAGTTGAGGGTCCCAAGATGGGGCATCTAGGGGACACATGATGGAAACCAGGGGACACAGGGATCAGACTAGAGAAGTAAGAGCAGGTGTGGTCCACAGGGCAGGGACGGGGTGAAGGGGCCGGAGCTGGGGCGGGAGAACCGTGGAGGATGCCGAGAGCTGGCGGGAGAGGAAAGGAGTGGAGCGGCTGTCAGTGGGTCAGCTGCTGGGGCCACAGAGCCCGCAGTAACGGATGAGCTCATTTCTGCTCAAGGACAGCGCCTTCTGGCCTGGGGCCCACGCAGCCTCTCTCTCAACCCCATCGACAAAGACACCAGCCAAAAACAGAGCAAGCAAGCTGTGTTTGCTAAAACCGAATTTCCTGAAACCAAAATGGCAAGTCGGGACCCAGACTGGGCCTGGAAGGCAGCCCTGGCGGGGGCACAGGAGCCTTCCAGGGGGTGACAGCCAGCTCCCCGCAGGTGGCAGGTGGCTCTCTGCACGCTCTCATCTGTGTGTGCCCAGAGCCCTCCCAGGCTGTCCCTGGGCCTGCCAGCTCACAGTGGCACACAGCCCTGGGGAAGCACATTCCGCCCCCCAGGGACACATGGTAAGTGTCCCTGCACTCACGCTTCGAAGTTGGCACAGTTACAAGGCTGTGGAGAGTCGCACGCAGCTTGAAATAAAACCCTGGAGGTGGCCTTCCCTGGCCCTCCGCAAGTCAGCGATGAAGCTGCTCGTTTTGCAAGAAGGACTTTGCTGTTCAGATACAGGAGTGTACTTGGAGGGGGGCCTCGACTGCCGCCTTCACACGAGGCCGTGGTCTCGGCTGGCTGAGTCCCTGCTCACGGACTGAGCCTGGAGAGCACGCCAGGGCCCTGCCCTGGCCTCTGCCTGGCCCTCTCTGCTCAGCCTCCCCACACGGCTGGCTGATGCGCTTGCAGAAGCCCCCAGGACTCAGGACCTTGCCAGGCGCCTCCCTTCCCCTTCTCTCCGCAGGCCTACAGGAAGGTCCCAGGCGGGCCCTTCCACGCCGTGATGGTGAGAAAGCCTAGCAGCTCCTGCGGTCTCCTCCCAGGCGAACCCCGCCCTGGCATTGCCAGCTTTGTCTGCGTCATTCTCCAGATCTGGGTGCTGAGGTCCAGGGAGGCTGCACATCACGCCTTAGACCGCCACGAGAGATAACGCAGGACCACAGAGCTAAGTCTCGAGAGGTCGGCACCACGGTCTACCGCCTGTGCGGCTGTGTGCTGGCCGGTGGACAAGTTAAGGCTCCGGAGGAGGAGGGCCAAGGCCAGAGCTGGTGCGATTTGGGCTGGGCAGACCTGAGAACCAGAAGCTCTGGGGTCAGT
The DNA here is from genome assembly GCA_004027875.1 of Aplodontia rufa. Classification (NCBI taxonomy): domain Eukaryota; kingdom Metazoa; phylum Chordata; class Mammalia; order Rodentia; family Aplodontiidae; genus Aplodontia; species Aplodontia rufa. The sequence continues at coordinate 7,368 of PVKS010047934.1, read as the reverse complement.
ACCAGGGATCAACCAGCCAGCAGGAAGCCCAGTCGTCCCCGGGGATGAGAGTCCCCGCAGTGATCAGGGCATCCTAGGACTTGCCAAGGACCGTGAAAGGAGTGCTCTGAAAGTCGCCATCCTTAAGGACACTCCAAGGGAAAATGGGCATGCTCCCAGGAGGCCCTCGCAGGGTCTTGGCCACCCTGGGGCTGCTTTCCGGAAGCATCCTGCCTGAGACGCGCCGACAGCAGCTTCCCTCCCTGCCTCGGAGCGCAGGGCTCAGAAACACCACGTGCGTGGGTAGCTCTTAGGGAGCGGGCAGGTCTGGGTCGTCTTCTAGGCTTGCAGAACTTTCAGAGTCCGCTCATGGAGAGCTCCTCGACCACGCGGAGCAGGGAGCAGGCTGGCATCCAAGAACACCTCCCAAAGTGGCTTCAAGGGCTCGGGGTCCAACCCAGAGGGCCCGCTCCCCCAGCCCGAGAGCAGTCATTAAAACTTTTTCTCCATGGTCTAAGGGAGTAAAAAACTTATGATGAATGAGGCTGTTGCTTAAGGTAATTTTGTTAATCTCAGTATTCACAAATATTAGAAAATTCACAGCACGTAGTGTGCCCATTTCATCACGAGACAGGGTGTTTCTGATATAATGTTCATGCACGGCGTCCTGCCTCATCCTGAAGATCACATTGACGATCCTCAAGTTGCAGAAGGGAAAAGACGGAGGCCCGGAGGGAGCAGACGGGCTGAGCAAAGTCACCTGGTAAAAACTGAACCAAAGCCCAGCGTCCTTCCGACGCTGCCAGATGAATAAGATGCTTCGAGTCCTGTTTCGTCTCATGTGAAGAACAAACTGCCGCTTTGGGTTAAGGTTATCCGTCCCTCCACACCCTTTGCTGCGGTGTGGATATGGTTTCACGGTGTCCCCCAAAGTTTCATGTGTTGACACCTTGGTCAAACAAAGAGATGAACACAGGTCTGTGGGACCCCAGGCAGCGTTCACAAGAGGGTTGTTGAGAAAGAATGAGACGGCCACTCTCGTCTCTCTGGCTTGCTAGCTCACCTTGTGACCCATCCCTTTGGCTTTCACTTCTGCCATGATGTGGCACAGCCAGGGACCTCACCAGAGGCTGAATCCATGGAGCTGCCTCATCTTGGACTTCCAACCTTCTTATCCAACAGCTGCAACAACTTCTTTATAAAGTACTCAGCCCAGGCATTTTGTTACAGCAAGCGAAAATGAACTGATATGCCCATAGTATCCAGCACAGAGTTAAGCCGGGCAAATGCATCTTTAAAGAGGGGGGGAAGGGAGAGTCAATTTTATTTAGTTTTTCATGTGACTTTCAATTCTCCAACACTCCATTGTGTACGTGGTGCTGGGGTTTGAACCCGTGTCCTCGCTCATGCCAGGCAAGCACCGTAACCACTGAGCCACCGCTCCAGCCTGCAGCAAATGCATCCTTACTATGGAGTAAATGAGTCTGAGAAGACAAGTCAGGATGGAGTTTCTGTGGAATGGGGCAGATATGCAGAGGAAATCCCAGATGCTAAATAAAAGAACCAGGGCAGAGACTCCTGCATTTGCTCAAGCAAAAATCAGGAGACCGACGGACGGAACCTAGGACATGCATCGATCAGTCGATCAGTGATTCAAGACAGTAATAAGCTGATCTTTCTGTGGTCAAAAGGGCAGTGGATGCTGTTCTACGTGTAACAGCGGCAGCGATTTTTAAAAAATAATTTGGAAACATGGTGCAATGCAGGGCCACACTTACTAAAATGCCACACAACACACTACAAAATGGGGAGGGGTGAGCAGAGTGGGTGAGACGATGTGATGTCATCTGTCATCGGCCGTGTCCTTGTGTGTATGGAGACGCCACCAGCCACTCCCGGCTTTCCTCCCGAGCAGAAAGCTCTGATAATTGCCAGGTCCCCAAGCTCTTCAGAGTCTGTTTTCAAGCTCAAAGGCCTGACACTTCACAGCACCAGTGTTACTGGTTTGCATGTCACGGCGGGTGTGCTGGGACTGTGGTCGTTCCAGACCCGTCCCAATGCCCCACAAAGGGACCTCTGAGGGACGCCTTATAGCCAAGAGATTCCACACTCACAGTCCACCTTTGAACCTTCTTCAGGGCTGGGGATGGGAGGCCACATTGTTCCCTGTTCAGGAAGTCACAGCAGCAAGACCCCTGCCTGGCCCCTGGGGGAGCACAGCAGCCTGGCAGGGGCCACAGGACCCAGCAGGACAGAAGCCACAGTTCTCTCAAGGGAAGCTGTCACAAAGAAGGAAACGCTTCGCCAGTGCCCCACAAAGAGATTTCATGGGGATTCCAATCAAAAGCCTTAATCCCATGTGGAACCACTACCTTCAGCTTCAAAGCCGCTCTGCTGGCTCTCCGAGAAACCCAAGTTCAAGTGGCTGTAACTAGACAGTTACACGGCGGCCAGTTATATCCATAATAAAATAGCTGACATTTATTGACCACTTACCCACTGCCGAATCCCTTCCGTGCTGTCTCAGCGCATGCTGAGCCCACGCCTGCAGCTGAACACGGGAGCTGCCTACTCGTGCGGGAACGCGGAGCAGAGCCACTCCAGAGACCAGCGACCAGCTGCCGTCGCTTCCGTCCCGCCCTCCAGACGCGCCCAGCCACCTGGACCACAGCGATCTCTGGACTGCTCACCGTTCCCCACCTGGGTAGCCCTGCCCGCCTCTGTGCAGGAAACTCCAGTCATCTGGAGGCCCGTCCTCTGCTCCCTTAGCCTGACTTAGTTTGTTCCTTCTCTGACTATCAACGCCCCCAGCGTGACATCTCTCCATGCAGAATAGCAGCTGCTGGAAGGGAAGAATCACGAATATTTTATTAATTTTATTTATTTATTGGTGGTGCTGGAGATTGAACCCAGGGCCTCGCACATGAAGGCAAATGCTGTACCCCCTAAGCTACACGTGAGCTCAAGGACCAGAATGTAAGGCTGCTGGGCACACAGTAGATGCTCAGTAAACAGTAGTCAAATGAGTACCGAAACCGATGGCAGATTATGCCATGTCACTCATGACTTCATGCTTCAATTCATCATTTTCAATTTTTTTTGTTGGTACCAGGAATTGAACCACTGAGCCACATCCCCAACCCTTATTATTTTTACTTTGAGATAGGATCTGGCTAAGTTGTTTAGGGCCTCACTAAATTGCAGAGGCTGGCTTTGAACTTGCCGTCTTCCTGCCTCAGCTCTTGAGCTGCTGGGATTACAGATGTGCACCACCACACTTGGCTCATTCATCATTTTAGATATAAAAAAAATCATTCTTCTGACCTCTTGCGAGCTGCAGAACACTATATAATTGTATACTAATGAAAGTTTAACGCGCCGGAGTGGTGGCACAGCAGTTGGAGCGCTTGCCTGGCACGCACGAGGACCCAGGTTCCAACCCCAGCTCCACGAACACAACTAAGTGTTGGGGAAATAAAGGTCAGATGAAAAAATAAAGTTGAATCTCTATTTCCTTTCTCTCTTTCTCTCTCTCTCTGAAAAATAAAAAGAAAGCTTAATGAATTATTGCTGTATTAAAGACTATTTTCTTGGTGCCCTTCCTCTTCAGAGCCTAAAGTGTACTTAACACACTGAATTGTTCCTTGATGTTTTTCCTAACTTTGCTATCATGCAAGACTTGGGCTGTTGATCCACATAAATTTGCTTGAAGTTTGTTGAAATCGGCTAACAGCCGATAGCCAGTTGCTAGCCACGAGCAAGAACCCACAGTTGAGCCGGATTCCGCTCAGGTGCTGCTGGGTTCCCTTCCATCTGAGGCCAGTCCATACACACTCACGGCAGCACGATTATCCCCAAATGCAGTTGCACTTCCCAGGAAGACGTCTCCTGCAGAAGTCTCTGCCAGCCTGAACATCTGGACCGCTAAGTCTTGGGAACATTGGGTGAGAAGGTCAAGGGCTGGCTCGCATTCGCATTCTGAAGTGAGACATATGTTTCCAAGTGTTAATCGCAGTGAGATTGGAGCCAGGCTCCTTCTTGTGTTTATCTCCCACTTTGCAGAGAGACTGCATCCTACTTTGATTATAGAGTGCACTGCAGGCATAGTATTCTTACATATATTCAAGAAACGCTGCATAGAGTACAGTACTCCCTCACTCTGGGCCAGATGGAAGCTTACGTCCAGGCTCATTCGGGAAGGTGGACTTGGCTCCTGGCAGCCTGGGCTTTTCTGATGGGCGGAGCTAATGGCCATGCTGGCAGATGGCTCACGAGTCACACTGAGCCAGAGACAGGTGCCCATCCAGTGCAGAGCTGCTCCAAAGCCACCCCATCCTGTCCTCCCAATGACACCTGATTCCCCCCCAGGCTCTCTCCTGCCCAGTCCTCAGGTTCCATCCAAGAGTCACTTCCCCAGCACCACAAGCTCTGCAGATTCAGTAGAGAAGGCTCTACTGCGAATGGGTTGCATCAATCATCTCTTTGTAACTGTAGAGAAGTCCATGAAGCAGGATACTGTTATAGAGAAAAGAGGTTTATTTGGCTCACAATTTTGAAGGCTTAATGGTGTGGTGCTGGTATGGGCTCAGTTCTGGTGCTGGATTCTTCTTGGCAGAGTCCCAGGGTGGCACAGAGCTTCACATGTCAAGAGGCAGGAAGCTCATGTGTCTGTGTCTCAGTGTCCAGCCCCGGTCCCTCTTCTTATAAAGCCACCAAGTTTCAATCACAGGGTCTCCACCTAAACCTAAAAACCTCACGTAGGTCTAGTCACTTCCTAAAGGCCCCCAACACTATCGTTGGATCAAATCTGCACCCTCTTGATACCATTAACATGTGACTTTGGGAACAGTTCCTGCCTGAGTCCCAAGGGACAAACCATTCGTAAACCATGGCACTGGTAAACCGTCCTCCAACTCCCGGTGCCTACTCAAGGCCTGGCTCCCTCGTCACACCTGCCCTGCTCACCAGCCACAAGTGAGAACCACCAACACTTCCCAGCCTGGCTGGACCAGCACTGAAACAGGTGCCCCTCTCAGATGGTGCACAGCCCAGCCACAGCTCCACTGAGCCGGCTGCGGGCTCCACCGGCTCAGCTGCAGGGCGTGCGCTGAGCCACCCACCGGCTGCACGCAGGACAGCCTGTGTCGGTGTCCTCTCCCATTTGGCTCAGGAAGCGCCACCCTGCCCCCAACAAGCTCTCTGCAGACTTTGCGGGCGCCCTACTAGACGCTCTGCTTTTGTCCTCCTAGGTAATCACTCCACTCCTGCCGGTAAATACAATCACGATCCTCATTTCACGATTAACACAGTGGAGTCCCAAGGTAATTCCATAGCTCACTGGAGGTCTTGCAGATGGCTGTGGGGTGAATCAGGAATTAGACCCAAATCTGTTTGAACCCAGCACTCACGCTTGCACCACCGCCCTTCCCAGAGCAGCAGAGCCACGTGGGCGGAATTCATGGAATTAGCAGGAAACCTCAGGCTCTTCCCTCTAATGAGGAGGAAGCAAGGGGCAGCTCTCCCCTGCCTTCCCACCTTAGCTCTTTACAGTGAGAGCTTGTTACTCCTGACTTAAAAAACAATGGTTCCCATGGCAACACCCTGGCAGCTTCTCTTAGCAACCATGGCTATCTTTCGCAGTGCTAACTAAGTTGGTTTCAAGGATAAAATTGCTTTTTGAAAGAGTTTGCAGAGGCAAACCCAAAATGACCAGCTGGCCGAACTAAACTTTTTATCCATCCTAACGGAATCGTGGCAAGGTTTGCAAGCCACCAGGAATCCAAGCTGTTCACCTGCCCAAAGAGGAAAATGGGGGTCACCCACCCTTGCAGCCCAGAATGCTATTTTGAATCTAAGAAAACAATAGTTTATCAACCCTAAAATGTGAATTCTTCCTCTGGTTGACAAAAGGTTCACAAATTGAAAGTATTTTCTGGTGCACTTTTTTAAACTTTTTATCGATACATTACGATTACACGTAACAGCGAGATTCATTACGCTATATTCATTACGCTATATTCGTGCACGCATACGACATAATTTGATCAATCTCATATCTAAGGTTTAGATTTAGATCGCACTAGTTTTCTGCTGCTGCCGCGGAAGATCAACCCCAGTTGAGTGGCGGAAGAGCAGTGCAAACCTGTCCTCTCCCGTTCTGCAGCTCAAGTCTGCCCTGGGAAGGTGAAGGTCAAGGCGCTGGCCATGAGCGCCACTTTCCCGACGTTCCAGGGAGGAATCCCTTGCCTTCCCTTTAAGAGCTCACAGAAGTCCCTGTTTTCCCATCCTCATGGCCCCTTGCTTCCTCTTCAAAGCGAGCAACATTGAGCTGATTCCTCAAGCTGCCATCTCTCTGACATCTCTTCCCCTGTCCTCTTCTGCTTCTAAGGACCTTGAGGTTACTGTGGGCCATGGGATAATCCAGGATCACCTCCCTACTTTAAGGTCATCTGATTGGCAGCCTTGGTTTCATCTGCACCCTTGAGTCCCTTTTGATGTGAAACCTAACGGGGTCACAGATTGCAGAGAACGTGTGTGTAGTCCTCTTTGGGGAGCAATTAAGTTCCTTAGATACTGATTTTCCTCATGAGGAAAGGAACAGTGGGTTTTCTGCTTATGTCTCCTCCTTGTGTCCAGAGGGACACCATCTCCTTGCCCTCAGCTTCAGGGGTTCTCTTTGACCCCTTCCTCTTGCATATTCTGGCCACGGTTAAAAGACATTCTTATGAAAAGCAGAAGAAACCAATTTCTGGCTCTAAATTTTTTTTTCCAAGGCAGCAAAGGTTCAGACTCATTAGAGTCCATAGGACAAGGCTAGACCACCTGAGGAACTGTCACAGGAGCTGGCATCAGGGAGACCGGCTTAGCAGTTGCATTGCTGTTGAGGCCCGAGGTCAAGTCTGTGCACCAGGCAGGAGGAGCTGGGGCAGCGTAGGAGACGAGCGAGATCTCTCAGCAGAGGGCCGGCTCAAGGAGGCGCCTGCTCCCGCGAACACTGCATCAGTTGCCCATCTTTATGGTTTGAAGGTGAGGGATCCACCAAATGGTCCTGTGTAACAATTCGGGAAGGCTGAGGTGAGACAATTGGGATATAGAGGCCTTCACCCAGTCAGTGAGTTACTCGGGACTACCTGGCAACTGCAGGCAGGCAGGCAGGAAGTGCGTCCCTGGGGATGTGCCCTTGGGGTATGTGTTCTGTGTCTGGCCTGGAGTTTCTCTCTCTCTTTTTGCTCTGTTTCAAGATGGGACGCCTTGAGCTCTCTGGAGCCATGCCTGCCATCTTGAGCCCAGAGGAATGGAGCCATCCTTTCCTGGATCTAGACCTCTGAAACCGTGAGCCCTAAAATAAACCCTCTCCTAAATTTGTTCTTGACACGTTGCTCAGATGCA